>JABFFB010000088.1:0-166812 GCA_013623555.1 Fusarium nisikadoi
AATATATATATTAGTGCTATTATAGCTAAAATGAAGATTAAAAGCAGGTTTAGGTAAATATAAAGGTAGTAGCAATATTGAGTTTATAAGTCAGTCCTAGGGCTAGAAAATTCACTTTATTTTCACAATAGGTACTATAATGGACATGTTGAACTGTGATGCAGTGGAGGATCTTCTTTGGTGGGCTGTCAAATGTAAAAAGTTGAGAATGATAAAACTGCTTCTCAATGAGAGCATGGTTGATATCTGGCGGTTGTTGAAGGACTAACGCCACTCATGTAGGCTTTGTAGAGGGGAAAAGAAGACGTTTTTCAGGTTCTTCTCAGCAGTATTAGGGTTGATCTGCATCTCACCGACAAATTGGGGCGAACGGCTCTTGAGTGGGCTCTAGACTATACGAAGGATCGAATGGTTCTGCTACTGCTAGGTGCCAAAGGGTTCTCAATCGGCAAAGAGAGCAACAACACTTCACGAATCTGGCAAGTACGATGTCAACACGAAGGATCCCTCGGGGAGGACGCCGCTAATATACGCTGCTGAAACGTGTGCTGAGGAGGCCATGAGGGTACTTCTCCAGGCAGATAAAGTTGATATGGATGCAACGGATAACAGGGGCTACACAGCACTTTCAAATGCTGTAGAGAGGGGTTACAGTACAATAGTTGACATGCTGTCTTCTTATGCAGATCTGAACAGTGGAATTGCTGTCAGGGTAAGGAAGGACTGATGCATGCAAGTTGCAATGATAATAGGTTGGCGATATGGGCTTGGCCAGAATCTTCGAAAGACATGGCATCGGCAAATTGGCTATATGTAAGGTTTCTCCAGAGTGTTTAAACAGCTCATCCAAATATTTCATTTCTCAGAGAGTTGGTCTACCAAGGAAGCTCTTGTCCCTTGTAACTAACGAACTTGCCAGAGGCAGTCTCTCGCGTGGCACCGTCAATGATCTTAAGACTTCCCTTTGTGGCTTCCTCGACACTCTCAAGCATAGCATGAGGAAATCCCCACTCTGTGGCAGCAGACTCGCCCATTTCCGTTTTGACGAATCCAGGATGGAGTGCAAAAGCTACCAGGCCTTCATTCTGCAGATGAAGAGCACGCGTGAGCCAGTTCAAGGCTGCCTTGCTGGGCCCATATACACCAGCGACCACTTCGTGGTAGGTGATGCAGCCAATAGAGGACGAGACGTTCACCACTTTGGGTGCAGGTGACTTTTGCAGCAAGGGCCAAAGTCCCTGGACGACTGTAAGGGGGCCGATGGTATTTATCTCGAAGGCGGAGCGGAGGTCATCGGCCGGGATGTTGAGTAGAGGATAGGATTTGAAGCTGGCGGCGGCATTATTGATAAGAACATCGACGTGATCAATGTCGAACGTGTTTCGGATCTGTTCAGGGGAGATCGCGTTGGTGAAGTCCAGCTGGACAATTCTCAGCACAGTGCCGTCGCCTTTGACGAGATCGGCGGTAGCATTTTCAAGGGCTGATAGAGCCTGATCGTTACGAACAGTAGCGATGACGGTAACGGAGGGGCGAGCAAGGAGGGCTTTGACGAAACCAAGGCCAATGCCTCTGTTGCCGCCAGTGACGACCCAAACAGTGTTTGTGCTAGAAGGCATGATGAAGTAGAGGCAAAATTGAAGTAGGCAATGACTGAGAATACAAGAGAAAGCAGGAAGAAGAAGACTCTGTCCTCCGGCACGAAATGCGTCTTATAAGTGACGAGGCATGACTGACCAGGTCGCTCCGGCCAATCAGGTACAGCGTGAGATGGAAGATTTATCATCCGGCTTACATGGGATAACTTGGCAATGCGCACAGCCAACAACAAAAGGGGGGGTTAGACTGAATGGAGGAAGGCAGTAGGAGGGGCACAGAAAGAAGATGAATCTCCAAATAAACCAGCAGAGTAGATTCGAATCTGGTACTACAGGATGTACATAATATTGAATTAACTGAGGGCTTGGTGGGATTGTTGTCAACTTCTTCACGGGCCTGATCAAATTCACAAAGCAATTTCAGCAATCTTGGCATCCTGTTGGGCGAAGCCTAATCATTCTAGATCTCTTCTCCGCCTCAAATGGGTTCACGTTTGGTCAGATCCCTGAGTAATGGCGTTGGTGGAACATCGGTGAGGCTCCAGTCCGAGATCGGTTCGCCAACACCATCACTGACTGATGTATACAAAATGTGACTCTTGAACTCGATCTTGGAAGCACGTTTTATAGAAGTGTACAGATATTATGTTGTTGTCGCTCTGAGACGTCGCATAAGCTATTATCGCATCAGGTAGGAACCATAATTGGTGAGCCTAAGTAAAGTGAAGTACCTTCACAGAGGGGGAAATTGTTTCTGTCGGACTGAAAAGGCTCCAATACAGCAGGGGCAACAGTAAAGATTGCTTTGATGAGAGTCTCTAGCTCGTATGCAGAGGACTCTACCAAAGTTTGACCAAAGATCTTGTCCCTTATGGTTCTTTGTGACAAACAGCTTGATTTAAGAAACCATCTTATTTCCTTACAGTTCCTACATGATAGAATCGATTATTTGATGACTCTGCTGTAGTAGACTGAGTCTATTACACAAAGCAAACTCGTTGCCGGAAGATTAAGCCACAAGCGACAGCGTCCTATAGGAGTAATCGCCCCCGATCAAACTTTTGGATCCAGGTATGCAGCCACGACAATTTGAGCATTAACCTTCCTATTTAAATCATCTCATAAGTCTGAGAATGATAGAGTTCATGTAAAGAAAGCTTGATGGCTCCCTGAGCTCGATCCACGCATGATGAAGGTCGAACAAAATCTTCAAAAATCCAAGTCCCATTCGACCAAGCTCATGAACATATCGGAAACAGAGAAATCTACGGCGTTTGCGACACTTGAATCTCCGTCCGTCGCATTAATCGTCGTGTCGATTCTCAGCAGTTTACCAGCTCGACCATCCAGGGCAGAGTGACAGCAGGAACAGGAGGTACCTGTCACATGCTTAGGCGACAGCCCCACTAACGTGCGCCCACCAAACTTTGGTGCGAAATTGTTAAGGTCGATTGGACACGATTTTGCCGCAGCGCGACAAACTTTGCGACGTGGTGTGCTCAAAAAAGAGTTTTTGGTGGTGATTATTAGTATAAAAAGGGGGACAGGCACTTGCCTGTCTTTGTTGCAGTCTCAGAAGTTCAGTTCTCTTTAAGAACGGCCCACTGTTAAGTTAAGGTCATTTCAGCGATCCTTCGTACTGTTTGTTCTCATCATTGACTGCTGTTGGTAAGTGGCTCACCATTTTCAAATTAAGTACCCTTTTCATTTCATGTTCTTGGGCAGGTGGGGGAATGTTGTTGTCGTTCCTTCCCTTCTTGTTGCCGCTGAGCGCATCACGGAGTTGACGGGGCCATCACGTGCGATCTCATCTTGGCGAGACAACAAGCCACTGCACCGCTCTCAACTTCTCGGAGAACGCCACAGTGTCCATGAGTGGTATCGTATCTGGGTTGGGATGACGATTCATGAGCCGTTCCGACTTATTGTCCCAAAGTTGGGACTCTGAGCTGTTCTGATCTTCGTTGAAAATAGGGCTGCGCATGAGGAAGAAATATGCTAACAGAAATCAGGAAACGATGCGGTTGGGCGACTGATTTGTATCAAACAAATGTTCGAACTTGGGGGAGAGGTATCTTCTTGATCCAAAGATACAGTCAAAAATAAAGTGCTCTGGTGTCAAATCGAACAATGATGATACTGTTATACCTATGCGACTCTCGAGGGCTTATATCTTGAGAAAAGCAAAGGGTTCAGTCTGAGTTTGCGGATTCTTTCCTCTACGCCGCAAAGTTTGCTACGTGGCACGCTAAGTAAACGGAGTTGCCGTACTTATCTGTAGATTAAAAATAAAGAATCATGTATAATTATTGTGGCCAAAAGCCAAAGCTTATCCCGCCCTGCTTCGCAAGTATAAAAAGGTCGTCACCACCCAGGGCAGGCTAAGATTCTTATCCCGTCATACGTGAACGGCCCACTCTGTACGTGCGCTCCGAATGTCACATTTATTTATAGGTGCGATCTGCCTAATTTGTTGGTTTTCTTTGGACGCTGTATGTCCCACTGGGACTTTTGAGAACTGGGGGAATGGCCCTTATAGGGCATTTATACGGGTTCATGCCAAACCACACATGAACCCTTTTTGATCCTTCGATGTCACGAGCGATGATGCTGCTGCCGTACCCGTATCGTCATCGGGATCGTGAGACCAGGGTGGTGCGAACGGTTCAGTCTGAGCTCAAATTTACATTTTTTGGGAACTGGGGGCACAGACGGACCGCCATGTTCATCATGCGGGTTCTCAACACCCGAAAGTGTAGTAGATCTGTTCCTTTCGGTATAAGAACAATGATGATACTGTCTTGCCCTTTTTTTCCTCGACAACCTGCGTGTCGGGACATGAAGTGCCTCAGTCTGAGTTCAACAATTGATGCGATGAAGTCCGGCTGTAAGAAACAGATTTCAACATGAAGGCGCATTTTACTGTGGTGAAATGGGAGACTAAGTGGCGCTTCATTCATCTAACAAAGTTGGAGTCTATAACATGATTAAGGATTCTTTCCCATCATAAACCGTGCATCTTCTACTCGATCTTTAATAACTTCTGCATCTCTAAATACTTTAATGTTATAGCTTATCTTGAAACTTTGTATTTTGCAGAGCATGCAACTGTAGATATAGGTATATCTCCTTGAACGTGTCGAGTCGCTCGCGCGTCCCTGTCACTGACTGGCACATTGTACGGCGTACATGAATGGATCAACCAACCCAGCTCTTTACTCCAAAATGTAACACAAGTCAACAAACTGCATAATCATAAAGGCTATTTAGATCAAGGAATTCGGCTCCTCTTATACCCTCTCTGAAGTCGACAAGCCCAATCCCAAGCCTCATCTACTTTTAGTTCAGATCCAAGCCGGCGGCTTTTGTTATACTGACCGCATGGCCCTTGAAAATACGTTCGGCTCTAGACTGCCAACAATTGGATCTCACGAGCCAGCTGGTACCGTTGTTGAAGTCGGTTCTGAAAGGTGACAGCGTTGGATGCCTCAATTTTGACAGCTGCTACGGCAGGACATGCCCTTGTGCGACGGCATATATACTTACCTTGACAAAACGAAAGTGTCCAGACTGCAAATCTGGGAGGCCCAGAGACTGCGATAACCCACTGATGAAAGGCATCACGACGGATGAGGCTTGGGCGGAATACATGGTGGCGTAGGTGCCCTCCCGCAGTATGCCCGCATTCCATACTTACTGCTCTCAGAGATGCTCGTTTCACCGTCAAGCTCCCATATTCACTTGAATTCCCCACTACATCTTGCTTGATGTGTGCTGGCATCACCGTGTATGAGGGTATCAACAAAGCCCAGGTCCCAGCCCGTGGCGTTGGTGGGCTTGGCCATATTGGAACTCAAGTTGCCAAAGCAATGGTATATCAGACGTCTCCTTGTGGAGTATTATTTTATACTGATGCGATTATGCATAGGGATATCGAGTCGCTGCGATCGATGTCAAGCAAGATGTCCTAGACCTCGTCGCATCTTACCATCTCAAGCCCGATGTTTTCATTCTGTCCACCGATGCAGCAGAGGCTTCCATGGAGAAAACCATCAACGTCATACAAGGCAATTATCCCGGTTTTGACGCCACCATCATCGCAACAGATGCCCTCGCCGCGTTTGCTATTGCGGCGAAGCTGACGCGCAAGCAAGGAACTATGGTTCTTCTAGGCCAGTCTGAGAAGGGTCCTATCAGAACTCATCTTCCGAGATCTCAAACTGATGGGATCTCTTGTCCCGGACACTGATGAAACTGGGGAGCTCTTGGAACTGGTGGTCAAGCACAAGATCCAATTCAAGATCAAGCATGGAAGCCTGAAGACGCAGAGAGGATGAGGCTGGAATACATGTCTGGCAAGAACGTCATTGAATTCTAGCCTGGTGGTGTACGGCATATTACTCATCTTGGAAGCTTTTTGGGGGAAGTTTCCTTGTGAGAGAGGAACTCATGTCCTCGTCATATGTTGACAGCCTAAAGTGTAACCTTGGAGCCAGCTTTCAGCGACGCAGTTGCAACCTCAACAATTCAAAGTCCTCTTCAATCCGACAACGAGCTGTCATTCAGTACAACCATCGGCCGACCAACGTCAAAGCGCAAACGTTGAACAAACTAAGCTTCAATAGATCTCCCATCATGCCAGATAAGCTCATGATCCAAGATGCGACCCTTTAAAAAACCTACCCATCGGCTCCGAACACGAACACGTCGATCATCTCATACGCGCATTCCAACCAAAACATGCAATCTTTTTCGCATTCACTCGGCTCTTCTTTTTTTTTTTCGCGAAGCGTGCGTGTTCGTTCCCCGCGGGCAGCGTGGTGGCCCCATACGTGAGTCGATGATCACCTTATTTCACGGCCACAAAACCTTAAGACATATTTATCGTTTAAATAATGGGCTTTTCCATTTTATTTCCGCCGTCATATAAATCTCGGACCCCCTCATATCCCCCTCTTGCCTCTGTATCAATTAGGAAAAGTCGATATGGCAGCAAAACTACGCTCGAAGCGATGTCAAGAACAAACGTCACGAAAGCAATGGCTTATCGATAACCAAATGGGTGAATATACGAAAAGAAAACCCATCCCGCTCGGGGGCCGATTCCACAATACTGACTTTGTTAGGCATATGCCTCGGTATTCTAGCCCCTTTGCTCATCGCGCAATGCAACAGTCTTACACGGCCCCTCACCGCTAGGCTCACGTCGCTCTCGTACCGAGACGGGTTCACGGGGGAGTATGGCGTCGGCTTTGATGACAATTACCTAGTGGCCGTTTTGATCGTGGTGTTGACGTGTCTGCGGGATGCTACTATGCGGTTCGTTCTGGACCCGCTGGCGGCCGCCTGGGGACTGGGGAGGGCTAGATCCATGCGGTTCAAGGAACAGGCTTGGATGGTGGTTTACTATGCTACCAGCTGGTCTGTTGGCACGGTATGATTGACGTCTCTGCCGACTAGAAGGGTTCTGACTAATTTCGGCAGTACATCTATGCTTTTTCGCCCTACTACCTAGATCTCCAGGCTATGTGGACGAATTGGCCGAATCGCGAAGTATCCGGGCTGATGAAGATTTACATGCTGGCGCAATTGGCTTTCTGGCTCCAGCAGATGATTGTCATTAATATCGAGAAGCGCCGCAAGGATCACTGGCAGATGCTCTCCCACCACGTCGTCACAATTGCTCTGGTTTATTGCTCGTATCGATATGGCCTCACCCGCGTCGGCAACGTTGTTCTCATCCTTATGGACTTTAACGACCTAGTCTTCTCGACCGCAAAGTGCCTAAAGTACATGAAGCTACAGTCTCTGTGCGACTTTGCGTTTGGCGCGTTCGTTGTGAGCTGGGTGCTGTGCCGCCATACTGCGTTCCCGATGGTATGCTGGTCGGTTTACGTGCATAGTCTGGCCATCGCCGGGCCGAAGTGCTTCGTTGGCTCGGGAAAGAACATCATTGGTCCTCAAGAGGTTCCGGGAAATGGCTATTTCTATATGCTCGAACCATTGATATACACCAATGGGAGGGTATGCTACGACTACACCATCAAGACACTATTCGTCAGTGGCCTTCTGTTTCTGGAGGCGCTAATGATTGTATGGTTCGTCATGATCGTCAAGCTGGTCATTCGAGTGCTTCGTGGTGGAAATGCAGAAGATACGCGCAGCGACAATGAAGAAGAGGAATGCGAGGAGGAACTGCCGATTGAGGTTAAGGTCGATGCCGAGAAACTCCAATTTCCGAAGCAGTATCCCCCCGGAGGGAGAGGGACATCTTCGGTGTTCCAGTCCACGAGAGGAATAGCCATTTCGAAGGATAGAAGAAACTACTTGGATAGAATTGGGTGCGAACAGAGGATATCACGATAAGCGACATCTTAATTGGGATAGATCAGGTCCTTAGAGAAGGATATACCCTGGAGCTTGATGCGGGACATACCGTAGGGACTAATGTTTATTGTTTAATACTAGTGATGGAAACTTTAATGGACGACGTACGATGAATCTGGCTATATCACAGTGATTTATGATGCTGCCGACGATTCCGAAGACAATAGTAAATGTCGGACCGAAGGCCTGTCGATTAACCAATTACCGCATCGTCATGCCGAAATGCCATCATCGCTATCCCGCGACTATCCCTCAATTGAAGATATTCGGAGCATGTCACTTCCCCTCATAGCATCTTAAATCACGGTTTAGGGTAAGGCCCATCCCGTCATACGAGGGCAACGCGTCCTGGCTCCATGTCAAGCAGTCTACTTGCCGCGGTCCGCACTCAAGCCAAAACGATCGTGAGACGAGCGAATAGAAGCAAAGACTATTGAAAAAAAGCATAAACTTTGAAGACATCAAGAACGCTTCCAATGGCCGGAAAAAGTTTAGCGCCCAGTGAGACAGTGGCGAAGCGAGCGCTGTAATCCCTGCTCCCCTGCCCTCGCGTGATGATGTTTCTCCCCCCGCACAATTAATCCTCTGCCTGGTTTTACTCCGCATGATTCCAAATCAATTTTCTGGACCTGCACGATTACGGTATGTCCATTCAAGGCACTGCACTGCTCAAAGAGGCATCCATGGAAAGCTTGCTGCAGCAAAGATCCTATGAAGTGGCAGGCAATAGTAATGCAGGTACCCAAATGCGCCCAGAGCTAATAATAGAGTTTCTGCTAAGGGCTGGTTAAGAAATCGCACGAATTGATTCACCGTTTTGTGGCTGGGATCGTGATTATCTGTCAATGCAGGGTCGCGGCTCTATTGAGAAAGCTAGAAAGTCGCATTGCTGCAGCTGCGCCATGTCGATGCAGAAAGGAAAAAGGAACCTGCATCTTTGCAGCTTCTTCTTTGAGAGGGGAAAACCGTTTGAATCCTACTGATAAACCGCCGTTAAAGGCCTGGGATCAGGGATAGGGACGGCCGGACGAAATTGCCACTGCGTAGCGAGGGCCAATGGGCTCGCAAAGCGGGATGTGACATTCTAGATAGAGTTGCCGCTGCATGAAACCCCAAGAATTCATCCGTTCTGAACGTGATATTGGACGCTTGGAGGATCGATCACAAGGGAATTGCTACGCTGCATCAGACCATTTGACCTGCGGGATTTGTGAAGCCAAGATGTCGCCTGCAGAAGGGCATTGCTATTATTAGCAAGGAAATGTCTTGGTAAAGAGGTGAGTATGCAGACTTGTAATTGCTTTGTTGGTGACGACTTGGTGAGGATTGCATGGCCCAATGGCTTGGGTACATGGATCGACCGGACCCAGAATGCGACCGCAGTTTGTGACTGCGTATGCTTATTTTTGCTGGCGTGTTGTGATGATGGATGAGCCAAGCAATAGCTGTGCGAATCAAAGCACGAATAGTCGCTGCTGACGACCGAGCAACCGACAAGGATGAGATGAGCTTATTGTAAGCAAGCCCGAGCCCCGCGGTCAGATAATTTGCAGACCAGAAGCCCAAAAAATCATCTGCATTTCGCAAAATACGGGGTCGCACAGCAGACGAGGCCAGCTCGATTTGTCTCGGCCTACTACGTACTGCACTGTAATCGGGAACCTGGGAAGAGCCCGAGGTGACACTGCGTGAAAGATGTTTGCCTCTAAGGACCTTTACTCCGGCCCGCGCTCACGGCATTGATCGTTTACCTAGCTAATCTGTTTCACAATATTCCGATTGGTCGAGGTACGCCGGGGTGAGGAGGAGTGGGTAGTCGGATCATATGTGGGATAATCACCTCTTGGCAGGGCGATTAGAGGGCCAATCTATCTCCAACAGACAGAGAGAGGCAGGCTTAATCAGCTCCGACTGAAAATTATCAAGAAAACAAGGTGCATGAGCCCAGTTCCTCAACGGTAAATGATAAACTCTAAACCATGTGTTTCACTGCTATTTTCTCCAAAAAGTTTATATTAAGCTACCACCTTCTCAGTATGGACCCGGGTCTCACGTAAACCAATGGCAGTCCTGTGATTTACCATACCATCCCTGTCGGCACTTGGTGCGTGTGATTCGATTGGCATTGCCGCTTATCAGGGATCTTTTTCTCGCCCTAAAAGCACCCAGGGATTTTGTCCGTCTCCACACAACAGATTCACGGACGAGACGTCTGATTCCAGTATCGTCACCGCCTATCACTATCTGAGAAACGCGCAGGAGGGGTCGGTGACGTTGCTGTGGATTGCGCTGCTTAGAAGAGGCAAGAAAAGGCTGGGTTGATCCTTGTGATACCGCCGCCGCACTGCTATACCCTTGACCCATGCGCGAAATGGCCAGACTATGATGCACTGTAACTGAGCCTCGATTGCTAATCCGAGCGTCTGACCTGTTGCATTAAGGCCCTATACCACTGACACTGCCGACTTGGCGCTGTAGCAGCCCCTGTAGATCGTCGCTGTAACCTTCTTCTTCCTGCGTCTCAACGACGGGTACAAAACCAAACATAAATCCGCCCCAAGCCTCATCCCCATCTGGGCTTCTTCAGTTCACACCTCACAGCACATCTCCAGCCATGCACGTACAGTCTCTCCTGCTGGCTTCTGGCCTCGTGCCTCTCGCCGCTAGCCAGGGCTGCCCCTTTGCCAAGCGCGCCACAGACACTAACCTCGTCCCGCCGCGAGAAATCCCGGAGGACTTTGGCATCTGCCGCGTCGCTAGCAACCAGGCCGGCGGCGGTACTCGATCAAGGGACTTCTGGCCTTGCGCTTTGAGGTTGGATGTCTTGAGGCAGTTTTCGCCTCAGTATAACCCACTGGGTGCTGATTTCGACTACACCGAGGCCTTCAAGTCTCTGGACTGTGAGTTTCACTGAATCTGGAATTGAGGACCATTTACTGATTATTTCTGTAGTTGCTGCTCTGAAGAAGGATCTCAACGCGCTTCTCACTGAATCTCAGGATTGGTGGCCTGCTGACCATGGCAACTATGGCGGTCTCTTCATCCGCATGTCGTGGCACAGCGCTGGTACCTACCGCGCAATGGACGGTCGAGGTGGCTCCGGAATGGTGAGTCATGAACAAAATGTCATGTTTTCGAGTGTTTTTGCTGACATTCACAGGGTCAACAACGATTCGCTCCTCTCGACAGCTGGCCCGACAACCAGAACCTGGACAAGGCCCGTCGTCTGCTCTGTACGTTACACAGCCGTCACACAAACCCCTACAAATCTAACGAATCGCAGGGCCCATCAAGCAAAAGTATGGCAGCAAGATCTCATGGGCTGATCTGATCGTCCTCGCTGGCAACGTCGCCCTCGAGCACAGCGGTTTCGAGACCCTTGGCTTCGCCGGCGGTCGCGCCGATACCTGGGAGGCCGATGAGTCCATCTACTGGGGCGCCGAGTCGACCTTTGTCCCCAAGGGTAACGACGTTCGCTACAACGGTAGCACAGACATCTACGAGCGTGCCGATAAGCTCGAGAAGCCTCTTGGTGCTACGCACTTTGGTCTCATCTACGTCAACCCCGAGGGTCCTGATGGAAGCTCTGACCCCAAGGCTTCTGCTCTTGATATCCGTACTGCTTTTGGCCGTATGGGTATGGATGATGAGGAGACTGCTGCTCTCATCATTGGTGGTCACACCCTGGGCAAGACTCACGGTGCTGTTCCTGCTAAGAACATTGGCCCTGAGCCCATGGCTGCTGACCTTGGAGAGATGGGTCTTGGCTGGCACAACAGCGTCAACGAGGGTAACGGCCCTGACCAGATGACCAGCGGTCTCGAGGTTATCTGGTCCACCACTCCCACCAAGTACGTCTCCCCTGCATCTCAGCCTCACTCTTGCTAACAAATCCCAGGTGGAGCAACCACTTCCTCAAGTCTCTCCTCGGCAACAACTGGACCCTCGTCGAGTCTCCCGCAGGCCACAAGCAATGGGAGGCTCTCGACGGCAAGCTCGAGTACCCCGACCCCTTCGTCAAGGGCAAGTTCCGCCGCCCCACGATGCTCACCAGCGATCTCGCCCTCATCAACGACCCGACGTACCTCAAGATCTGCAAGCGCTGGCACGACAACCCCAAGGAGATGAACGCCGCGTTCGCCCGCGCCTGGTACAAGCTCCTCCACCGTGATCTCGGCCCTGTCTCTCGCTACCTCGGCCCCGAGGTCGCTAAGCAGAAGTTCATCTGGCAGGATCCTCTCCCTGAGCGAAAGGGAGACATCATTGGCGAGGCTGATATTTCCAGCCTCAAGTCTGCTATCCTCTCTGCTGACGGTCTTGATGTTTCCAAGCTTGTTTCTACTGCTTGGAACTCTGCTTCTACTTTCCGTGGAACTGATAAGCGAGGCGGTGCCAACGGCGCTCGCATTGCTCTTGAGCCTCAGGTCAGCTGGGTCAGCAACAACCCCAAGCAGCTCAAGCAGGTCCTCTCTGCCCTCAAGAAGATCCAGAAGGACTTCAACTCCAAGTCCGGCTCCAAGAAGGTTTCCCTCGCTGATCTGATCGTCCTTGGTGGCGTTGCTGCTATTGAGAAGGCTGCTCAGGCTGCTGGCTTCAAGGGCGTTACGGTTCCTTTTACTCCTGGCCGTGTTGATGCCACTCAGAACCAGACCGATCTTGTTCAGTTCGGTTACCTTGAGCCTCTTGCTGATGGTTTCCGCAACTACGGCCATGGCACTGCCCGTGCTCGCACTGAGGAGATCCTCGTTGACCGCGCTGCTCTTCTTACCCTCACTCCCCCCGAGATGACCGTCCTCGTCGGTGGTCTCCGTGCCCTGAACGCCAACTACGACGGTTCATCCAACGGTATTCTCACCGAGAAGAAGGGTCAGCTCACCAACGACTTCTTCGTCAACCTTCTGTCTCCCGCCTACTCGTGGGCCAAGAAGGACAGCCAGGGCGAGCTCTGGACTGGTACTGACCGTGCCACCAAGTCCGTCAAGTGGACTGCTACCCGCGCTGATCTCGTCTTCGGATCTCACGCCGAGCTGCGTGCCATTTCTGAGGTCTACGGCAGCGCTGATGCGAAGGAGAAGTTTGTGAAGGATTTCATTTCTGCGTGGACCAAGGTCATGAACTTGGACCGCTTTGATGTCAAGGCTGAGAAGGAGACCAAGTACTAGAGTCTCTTAGTCGTCTGACACCTTTTTCTCGATTTACATATTTCTTCATTATATAGTTCAATTATATTATATAACCGTTCAAGCTGCTCTAATATGCAATATCGTGAGCACCAGGATTCTTCACCCCCTAATACGACCGTGGTGGAGTGACATATACGAATTGGCACGTGACAATGGCATTCCATCTCAGTTTCGTATCCCGCAACACTTGGCCCTGATCTCACTCATGACACATACTACGACACGCAGGATGGGACAACTGCTGGACCTCCCAGATGAGTTACTCACTCATATCTGCACCTTGATATGTGATTCGGATCGCTTGGCTCTCTTTGAAGTCATATATGTCAACAAGAGGCTGCACGGAATTGCCTCGCCGCTTCTCGTCCGCCATTGGCCGTTCTATCCATCAACCTCATACAAACAGGCACCTGTTCGATTTGCTCTGCATCTTGTTCGAAATCCTCAGCTCCGAAGGAATGTCAAATCAATGGTCTTCGATGAACAGACTCTTATCGAGGATGATGACCCGTGGGCTGGCGTTGACGAGATTCACGAACTAGCTATGACAGCACGTCAGCGTTTTCCGGATCTCGCTAGTGACCCTATATGGTGTCATGGATTGGCCATGGGATTCATAGATTCTGTAGCAACACTTCTCTTAGTTCTATGTACCAGAATCGAGAGCCTTGACCTCATGATTCCGCACTACACAGAGTCAACTTTCCAGGTATTGAAACTTATGTCTTTGGCTCTCAAGCATCGTGGTCCTCAACGGCCATTGGCGAGCCTCCAGCTCGTTGTGCTCAGATGGTACGACTATGAAGATCCCGAAGACATTCAATGTGCGGCACCACTTTTCCACCTTCCAAATGTCAAAACTCTTGCTCTCTCAGCATTCTCTGACAAGATACCGCTCAGAACCATGTCGGATGAGAAAGACCGGGATTATAATGCCGAGCTGGGCTTGGATCCTGATATCCACGAGACCCGGTTTCCAGTTAGGACTTCGCCCGTTGAGGAGTTGTTCTTGGAATCTGCGTGCCTTACAAGCCAAGGACTGCTTACTGTCGTCAGTGCATGCAAGCGGCTTAAGAAGCTCGTCTTTACCTGCGGAAACCCCGACACGGCGACTGATGATGATCGTTATAGCGCTCCTCTCACTCGAGAAGCGTTGCTCCTCCATGCAGCATCTTTGGAGGAGCTTGCGTTTAATCTTGAGAGGCACCGCTCCACTCATCCCCTGGATTGTTTGAAAGACTGCTCTCAACAGTTGAAAAAGCTCAAGCGCCTCACGATGGATTTCCATATCCTCTACTACCATGATGTTTCTCCAAACGAGAGAATGCTGGATTGCCTACCGACATCACTTGAGTATCTCGGTCTCGAGTGCGATCTTGCGAGTTACCAGCCACATGTTCTGAGGTATATCGAAGTACTGTGCACGGTGCTGAAAGCCTGCGGACCCGGTCAACGCTTTTGTGCGCTGAAAACTCTGGAGATATGGTTGTTTGTGTACGGTGGGATAGATGAGAAGATATATGATCCGGTCAGCGAACTAGCGCGGGAGAGGGGCATCGAGTTCAAATTTACTCACGGACGTCATGGAGAGGGTAATGCTTGGGAGACAATGGGTATGATGCCTGACCCATACCCTCCTATTCGACCCTGAAACGGGGTCGACATAATCTCATCGATGAGAACTTTGGATTTGAACAACCTTGTTTAGTAGTTTGTTTATGAAGATTGAGTTATATCGGAGATATGATAAGAGGCACTGGCTAAATGCAGCGGGCCGTGGCTCAAAGCCTTTGATTGCGCTCCTGATCTCTAGCATATTGCAGATTCTCAATGTGTTTCAACCCAACGATGCATGTTCAAGAAGGGCCGAAAAATATATTGCGAGCGTTTTCCACTCAGAATGGCGTCGCCAAGTGGCGTTCACCAGACTGTTGACATTACCCACCATATTACCTTTCAAGTTTATGCAACATGTGAGCTTTTTGTCGAGCCTCCTTGTGCTATTTAAACTCTAGCTGGCGGGAGACGTAGGCATAAAGCCTCGCACTTCAAAAGGCCCACGGGAATGGTAGTATCTACTCCTTATCCTTCATATGAAGATTCTCCACCTCCAGAGCCTGCTCATCGTTCGCCGCAAACTTGCTTCGATGCCTCAACTTCGATCCATACCTCAAGAATAAGAATGGCGTGAACGCAAACAGACTTGCCACCGCCGCCAAGATGCTCGTCGCAACATTGCTGCCCAACCCCGTGTACATCTGATGCGTGAAGAGTGGAAACACCGCAGCTGCCAGGGTACGCGTTAAGCTGATGGCACTCACAGCGCTAGCAGCATATTCACCATAACTGTCAGTAGCGTATCCGAAAAGCACGTAGCTAAAATCGTTGAGGCTGAACCCGATCATTACCAGACCAATCATGCTGACAGGCCAAGGAACATTTGTGACCCGCGGTGGAATCGTCCAGGCGAATAGCCATAGCCCTATAGCCAGAGATGGAGCTGCGATGGCGAACGAAGTGATTTTACTCTCTGGTAGAATGCGTCGGTGGGTTCGGCGATATTTCTTGTATATATGGGCGTCGTAGATCCGGGGCAGGATGTTGAGCACCTCGCCGATTGCAATGGCAAGGAATGCGAGACTGGAGCTGTTTTGTGAGAAGTTAAAGGGCGGCGCAGTGTAGACGATGGTGAGTGATTCCGTCAAGCCGTAGATGAGGCCGAATGCGATGGCGCATAGTACGGCGCAGAAGAACACCAGGGGATCCGTGACGAGGAACTGTAAGGGTCGGAAGAGAGCGTTCTTTGCGAAGGCAGCCACGGTAAACTTTTCTCCCTTAGCGTCGCTAGATTCGATGTCTTCAATGCCAGTCTCTTCCCGTATATCTTTGACAATCTTGTCGAGTAATTGGTTTGCATTCGACTCCCTCGTAAAGATGCATGCAACAGCAGTGATACCCATGACGATTGTGGAGATGTAGTATACCCAGCGCCTAATTCATGTCAGCCCAGAAAGCATCCCAAGTCCTTGTCGACTTACCAACCGATGCTCGAGGTGATGTATGTCGAGTAAATAGGGCCAAGTGACAGCCCCAGCATACCCAGAATAGTATACACGTAGACGACCCAAATCCTATGCTCAGCATCGTACATGTCGTCAAAGTTGCCAAAAGCGACAGTTGCAGGTATCGCTGCAGCCACTCCTTGGAAGAATCGCCCAAAGTAGACGCCGATTATTGATGGCACCGCGGCCACTATCGCTGAGGAAATACAAAAGACGGTTGCCGCAAGTATGTATATCGTTCGACGTCCAAAAACCTCTGAGATGGGTGAGCAGAATATGCTACCTATGGTCTGACCCAGCAAGTATCTGTAACACAAGTCAGCAAAAGCATCGAGGCGCTGATCAGCTTCGAAGCTTACATGGTGACAAAGGCGAAATAGGCCATCGTTCTGCTTACACCGTACTCCTCTCGTGCCGAGTCTGCAGTAGCCGTCTGGAACGTCGTTAGCAGAGGTATATTCGTAGGAATCACCAAACTGACTCCAGAGGAGCTAATTGCCGTCATGTACATCTCCAACCAGCATATCAGCGCGGCCGTGTACGTCTTGGTTCCGAAGTTCCAGTTCCGGGGATGTTGGTTAGCATCGTCATCCCAGCAGATACGATTGTCGCTATCGACATGGACTCCTTTCCCTTGCACAGCATCTTCAAGTGAGCCTTTGTTTGTCATTGTGTTTTCGGAGGATGTCTGCGCAGGTGATGCAGGGCGAGCCATGACTATTGACGAGACTGACCCAGTATCTGCTGCAAAGAAGCATCTGTCTCGTAGTAAATGGAATTCACAAATCTCTATGCATGCAAATATGAGATACGTTGTAGAAAGGGAGGTCCAAGGGATGGCCTAGAAGGAGACACACCAGAATCCTTGCATCGGGCCCGTAGTCGATCGATCTGACGGGCCGTAGCCGGATTAGTGATCGATCGGCTGTGTAGGCATCATCTCTTCCTACCCGTCCCTCCACGCCCGCATCCAATAGTGTACTGTCCGATGACGTTCAATACTCTGATCTTTGACAAATTACCCGATGGCTAAGTTTCATCTATTTTAAAGACGGATAGAAAAGCAGCCGGGGCTTTTAGCTAATTACCGTTTGCGCGTGTAAGGTCGAATTGAACATTAAAGATCAATGACGCGTTGTGAAATATCAGCATCACCACTATCCGTTCTGAGACCTTGTGAAACCGCAGCTAGCTTGTGAAAGGAATGAATACCAAGTAGCTATTTAATTTATTCTTATACTATCTTGTATTGAATAGGTTTAAAGCTACCGCCATTGGACTTGCCGGCTGAGCAAGCAGTAATCGCAACAATGAGGTCCATCTCCGCGACAAAGTCGATGTGATCACCAGCCTTGCTAATAGGCGGCTCCACCGTGAACTTGCCCGTCTTGCCGTTGACAGGCACATTCATGAAGCAGTTGAACGCGCAAGGAATGCGATCTGGCGCGATGTCGTATTTGCTTAGCGCCAGAGACAGATTGCCGAAACAGCCGTGGTGCGGTTCCTTGTCGCCGTAGATGATGCGGAATGTATCTTTGGAACACGGCGTAAGAAGAAAGTCGTGGCGTCCGCAAGTATCGTCGACGATTCTGAGCATGACATTGCTGCGGTTTGAGTATAGCGGGTGGTTGGTTGTCAGGTATATTGTGTCTGCGTAGTCAAATGTGCGGCCGTTGGAGATGACTTCGTCCGTGTTGTGTCGGTTGAATGCAACGAGATCAGAGACTTGAGCGCCTTTCGGGTCGATGACTGTTAGGCGCTGGCCCTTGTTGACGATGAAGGACGTTCCTGTCCGCGGCGAAAGTTCGATGATGCCATGGGGTAATTGTCTAGTATCCTCCATTCCGGGAGCTCGGCAGGGGCTGTGATCCGTCGAGTACGGTAATTAAGCCTTGAGTGTATATGAACGATGAATTCAATGGGAAATATGGAAGTCGTTCTAGATGCGGGACGGTTATTGAGCTACGTGATATTCCCTGGATTTGTAGTGCTTAGCATCTTCAAGAGTCGATAGATTACCGTGACATCTTGTAATATTCGTCACGGCTAGTTTTTCTCTAATGCAAGCATCACACCATTGTATATGAAAGCTATGCCTAATCAAGACTTGATCTTTTATGGGAGCATAGAAGACTTTTCTGCTTTCCTTTCATCTAGTGTAGATCCTTTACTGGCTTCTGATCAATTAGCTCAGGTCTGCATACTGGCTGTGACGAATCTTACGAGATCTCACTGTAATGTTGATGGTGACAGTAGCATTCCACTGTCGATGATGCGACGATCAAGGGCCTATGACCTCAGCGGCTCATGCTTCAACAACCCGCAGAATCCACTTTTCCCCAGACTCGCACATCTATCATGTCATCCCGGCAGCGCTAGCATCGAGCGCTGAACAGTCTGGGGAAGCCCGTAGTCGACGCCTGCACTACACGACGAATGGTAAAAGCCAAAGGTTTATCTCGGATATTTTCTTTTAGTTGATAGATCTGACAACTGATACTTACATCACATACCTTACCTGCAAGTGGTTTACAGACTATAGACATATCGGAGGAAAGGCTCCGGCAGTGATATATGTGTGAATCATCGCTTGGCGCATACATCATTAATTCTATCCATAAACCACACAATATCAGCCATAACCATGACGCTACCAAGGTTTCCATGAGACGGATCTTTCCCGGAAGCCTGACAGCTCGATCCAAGACTAGTTGCCGATCCTCACACTTCAAGCCAATTCACGTCAATGACATCCGGCTTATTCTATCCTGTTGGTACTATGCATTTTTCCACGTTGCCACTATGACACTACATATAGGTTGGACCACGTCTACTAAAAATTGATGCCGAACTGAGATTCCGCGCGTTGTTCTGATGTAGCTCTCTTTTAACATATGACCTGCTATTTCCACATTCTCAATTTGTCGTCACCATGCAGCTTGCAATCAATGCCGTCATCTTTACTGTTACCTTTATAGTGGTTACTAGGCTGCTAAAGCTTCAGAAAGCCCCTATCAATCAGTTCATAAAGAAGTTGAGATCTATCACGAATGACTTCAAACTCGGAACACCTTCAGCAGGTCAGGAGGATGCCGCCTTACCTCATAATAGCATTAACAGAAGCCGGTCATCTTCACAGCCGGAGCTGTTGACGAGGTTTGTGGACTACCCATTCGTTGTGTTTGAAGACTGACACTGACACGCCAATAGAAATGAAGTTGAGAGTCGTTTTGACGAGAATTCTTGGCAAGGACTTGCATACCAGGATTTCAGGAACACAATATTAGCCAGGGGAAGGGGCGCCAAGACATTTCCTTGCGTTTACGCCACCATGGGCTATCGATCAGACGATCATCGTTACGTGTTCCTCGAGTCAGACAACCCATCAGAGCCCCGCAACGTCCGCAAGGTAGCTCTATCTCTAGCCTCCTACCTACGCATATCAACCTCTCTAGGCCCCAACACATCCCTCGTCATCATCGGCGCCCCCTCCGAGAAGCAGCGGACCGTTGAGGAGCACAACCGCACTTTCTGGGACATGCTTCGAGGCCTTCGTATCTGCGACCCAAGACCCTGGCCAGAGGAAATCCCGCAAGACACGGAGGATGCTAGGTGGACGTTCTGCTTCAACGGAGAGCCCGTCTTCCCGGTCATGTTGACGCCGGCGCATCAGAAACGCTGGAGCAGACATATGAGCGTGCCGGTCATCGCCCTGCAGCCAAAATGGGTCCTGGATGATCTGCTCGGAACCCCCGAGAAGCGAAAATCTGCTCAGAGCAAGGTTCGGAACCTGTTGCAGAAGTACGATACTATAGGCATCAGCCCGGATTTGACCGCCTACGGTGCAGTTGGCACAAGCGAGGCTCGCCAATTGTGCCTGCAGGACAAGAACGAGTCTGTTCAATGCCCGTACCGAAATTTTGATAGCTAGAATAATAGACCTATAATAGATGTTAATAGAGTTGATTAATACGTCAGCGACCGAGTAGCTATGAGCGCTTTGACAAGCTGAAGTAGCAGCTCGGTGATGTTACTCATGCGCTAGACACCACGGCTTTTGCAATAGTTTCGAGACTGATAGGCTCTTGTTTTGAGTTAATCCCTTCTCTCTAGTCCTTATAGACCCTGCATTCTTTTAAGCTCGTCACAGGACAGACATCACCAAAGGCAGCTTATTCCTGGTGAGACGAAGATTTACTACCGAGGTTTTATTCAATAATATATTCCAAACAGTGTCCTGGATTATGAGAGCTTAGCTTTCATCGCAAGTCTGACCTGGTCACTATCAGCTTGTTCTCTTGTATGCTGAGCAGATGTAACTTACCTCCTTGGCTGTATTGTAGTCAAACATCCATTTATCAAAAGGCAGAGTGTTGAATGGTGCATTGCCGTCACCTCCACCCATAGCCAACCCTCTCTGCTCGTCCGTCAACTCGGATCCCGGAGGTTTGCCAGAGTTGTATAACTTGTAGTTCCACGTCGAGCCATTCTGAAGCCTCGTCACCCGAGGAATACGAATTCTCTCCCACGCTTCAATTATTCCTCGCACGTCTTCGCTGCTCTCTGAGAACAGTATGGACAAGGCATCGATATCCTCGACAATGGAGCTGAACCCTTCCGCTAAGTTGGGAAGCATGGCATGTGCCGAGTCTCCGAGGAGAATCAGCCTCCGCTTCGGACTCGACCACGTATCCAGTGGTTCCAGCCTAGCTAGCCTCCAGCGGGAGCAGCTCTTCACCATACTTACCAAAGCGACTACCGTAGGGTTGAAGGGCGAGAAGAACTTCTTAACCACTTCACTGTCATCGGTCGCGTCAAAAAGCTTTTGTTCGCTGGCTTCACTATCTGCAGCACCATGCTGAATCGAGAACATGATGTTGAACAGGCCTCGATGATGATTATACTTGCCAATGGCGTACCCGCCGTGACCAGCCCACATAATGCCGTTTTCTGACTCGGGCTGTTCACTGAGAGATTTTGTTCTCTCATCGCTGTCGAGCATATCGGCTGGAATCTCGGTTGGGTAATGTGTCGAAGGCGCTCGAATCACGGTGAGGCGAGCGGGGTCAACATGATCAAGAACCTGAGATCGCAGACGAGAAGATATCCCATCGGCTGCCAAGAGTAAATCTGCCGTGATTTTGGTACCATCCTTGCAAGTTGCATGCGCGGTTTGATCGTCTTCCTCAACCGTGACGATCTCTTTTCCAAAGTGCACTTTGGCTCCAGCCTTGCATGCTTCATCGTACAGAACGGTCTGCAGCGCTTGACGGTCGGTAGACCACTCCGGAAACTCTGAGTAAATCCCAGGATCGAGAGTATGCAGCAGCTCATTCGTGTTCCCATTGCGCGTCTCGTGCTCTTTGATCGGGGCCGTCACAGCTTCAAACGCCTCGCGCATTTGCCATCGATAGAAACACCTCACACCATTTGATCTCACGAAAATGGCTCCACTGGCAGTGGACAGCGATTGTGATCTCTCGAACAAGTCGACTTGGTGGCCGTCGCGTGCTAATCGACATGCTGCAGTGAGACCTCCTAAGCCTCCGCCTGCAATGACGATGCGCTGCTTCTTCATATCCATGGATTCGGGCATGTCTTTTTATGGCTGATTTGAGTAGTGAAAGATTGACATAATTGTCTCCTAGATTGACCTCCAAAAGCCTCTTATAAGGTGGCTTGTCTTGTTTTGCCCGTGTCACGTCACATGAATATTGCTCCGTGATTACTGGTTTATTAAGGTCATCTTACCTAAGACATAGCGGCGTCGCACAGCGATCATAAGCAGAGATAAGCACTAGATGCCATCGGCCCGGAGCGTTGGAGGAAGATCATCCGAGATATCCGCGAGAAAAAACGGAGCAAATAGGAAATGGTGATAGAGGATCTAAGTCATCAATTTAAAGGACAATAAAAGATAAGTTTGATGTCTAAAGTCTAAATAAATAAAATAGGGACATAAGTGCAAATTTCCAGCATTCTACAGCCCTCGGCGTCCATTCTTGGTATCCTAATAAATGCTCCTAGGGATATCAACCATACTCCAATAATTACCCATTCGTCAAAATATCATTACGTTCGCATTAAAATATCCATCATTATATCATCGTCGTTCCGTCCGGTGTGTGAGGTCATCTCGAGCAATTCACTCGACGAAGCCAACAATACAGAGGCTGATCTCGTTGACCCTAAGTACGGAGATAAAGTGAGAACAAGCACTTGTGAAAGGACATGGATGGAACTTACGTCGACACACAGGCAAGTACCAGTGCGACAAGAAACAATGGCTCCGATGATTCAGTATCGTCATTGAGAGGGTTGCCGCTAGGCCACCAATCGCTGAACCATCCGAAACAAGCCAGGCAAGCAATTGACCCAAGAGCAATGAAGCAATGGAGAACAAGGCTGAACGATGGGGGAACAGTTGGGAGGGTCTTGGTCACTGAGCAGACGAGTTCTATCAATGACCAGCAGAGCGCCGCGATGAACTAACAGGTTAGCCCATAGCTTGATAAAGAATTATAGAAGACTTACTGCAGGACCTAATATTCCAATAGCGACGGCGTTCCTCGATGCAGGAATAGCTGACACCACGATGCCGGAGATGGAAACAGTGAGAGCTAGCACTCGCAGAACTAGACCGAGATTCCTAAATCTCGGTGGCTTCTGTGGCTGCAAAACAGCGGTTTTGGGATCCTCTTCCAAGTCCATGTTTATTGACAGGGTTGATAAGATAAGCAACAAAGCATAGTTTGACCTTCAACAAGGCCTCTCATCGTCGGGACGCCATCACGCCTCTTTATGGGTTTCACAATGTCAGAATAGGCTGACGTAGAACACGTCAAATGGTCATCAGACGCGGGCGAAAGATTGCACCGCAGCTCCCAACGACTGATCTCCCAACATTTCCATATTAAAAATTTTATAACGACATGCCACTTTTTTTAGCCTCATGACGCAAGTGTCACTGACACGTGAAAACGGAGCGCAAGGCTGGCTAAAGCCCGCTGGCGTTTTATCAAGAGAAATTAGGATCTACCTTGGTCTTGACTGTTTTAAATCCTGGTCTGAGGTATTTTACTAACAGATGTCGATATGCAGGGACCCGCTGGTGTTAAATCGTCCATAGAGGTAAAAACTCCATTTTGGTCGAGATGTCGGAATTGGGTTTAGCTTGCGAGACATGTCATGACCTAACTGGGTCTTGGGGAGCATGACTAACGATAGCCTCATGTCCATCACATGTTGGAAATGGCCTGCCTGTTGCGCAATTGGGCCTTTGATAAGGGCACGGAGGCTCGGGCGAACTGATACCGGAGTGCGAGGACACCCGTCGGACCGGTGGACGTCAGCTTAACTCGTCATCCCGTCGGAGCATTTTGGAGAAGAGCTGTCCCGGCTGCATATTAGGGCTGATTATAATTACCGGTTTCAAATACCGGTTGGTTTTCAGCTGAGCGATATGAAAGCTTGGCGAGCCAACAAAACGAGAGCGAGCGTGGGTCAGCGGGTCATTTCCAGGTTGACTTACATCGTTGAGGGTAGGTTGGCCTTACTTCCTCGCGCTGTCACAAGTTACAATGTATAACTTGACTAAGCCCAAGTTGCCATGCTATTATCCCAGTACCGCAGCAATTGTGGGTAGTTGACAGGAAACAAGATCCTAAGGTTTAGCTCTATGAGCTCTGTCAGTTTGTCATGACAGTCTGACTTGCAATTGCAGTGAGGTCGAGGGTTGTAACAGCTTTCACCGCTACAATAATCAGGCCTCACTTGAATATACGTAAGTGAACTCCATCATATTATTATTCGTGTAATGATACTCTTAGGAAGTGTTGAATGTTATCTTGGGCCTGCAAAACTCACATCATCTGTACTGAAACTCATTATGCTATTCACAAGACTGGTTTACAAAGTTCGATCAATTAAATTAGTTGAACGGCCATACTGTTACTCCTAACAATTTACAGTTCATTGTCTAAAATCAACTGTGTGTAACAGTCTGGTCAAGCACGTGATCTTGTTGCCTAAGTTGCCTAATCCGCGTCTTACATGTCTAAAACAGCGCGAAATAGTATCTTCCGTCACATGTATCAATCTGAAAGATGAGATTGACATGGCTCGCCTCAAAGACATCCCAAATGAGATTCTCACCAGTATCTTCACATTCGTCTCCGATATCAATCACTCCAGCATCTTCAATGTCACTCTCGTCAACAGACACTTCAACCAGCTCGCCAGTCCTCTTCGCGTCCGTCACTGGAGCGATGAAGGATACTACGGCTACCACGATGGCGATTCGCCATGTCCACCAATCTCAAGACTAGCGCTCGAACTGCTGCGACATCCTGAATACCGGCTACAAGTAAAGACACTGTCGTTTTCATATTTTCAAAGCTTCCATGACCGTGACGCGGCTCGCATTCCCATGAAGCTCGATAGCCTCCGACTACTTTCATGGGCAGCTGAGGAAGTAGTTCCGACACTGGTTCAGTCAACAGACATATGTGGCCGAATCCTCGAAGACAATGACGACGCCATCGCTGTGTTGGTCTTGGCTTGGGCGACCAATCTGACAAGCCTCAACGTGACGATTCCTTCCATTGATCCAACGCCAGGATATGATGAAGGTTCGCTTGTTCTGCGCTTTTCAAAGCAGCTGGCTCTTCGTTTTGATAGTGAGGACCTCAAGCCAAGTTCACCTCTACCGCTGGCCAAGCTGCGCGAACTCGAGTTTCGACATAACAATATCGAAAGCATTGTTGCGCTCAAGTACCTAACGCCGTTTCTCTATCTCCCTAATCTCAAAGAACTCAAAACGTACAGGCTTGGTGACCAAGAGTATAACGATTCTGAGGACAGCGTTCAGCGCTATATCCAAGACAGGTACTGCATGCCGTTTCCTAAGGGTACCTCGTCTATCGAGTCTATCACTATCGAAGAGACGACCTTGTCGAGCGATGGACTCTCAGACCTTCTCAGATCTTGTAGCAGCGTAAGACATTTCTATCTTCACTTCTCATTCGACCTCGAGGAGAATAAGCGCAACTGGGAAACACTAGCTAAGAGCCTAGTTCATCATGCAGAATCTCTAGAAGAGTTGCATCTGTGTGTTGATAACTGCGATGTTGAGTGGGTAGGAGACGATGCGGCAGACGATCCTAAGCCTGCTGATTTCAGCAACTGCTACCACTATCTCACCCGTCTCAAATCCCTCAGCGTTCCAATGCCTCACTTATCTGGTCACGATCTATGGGTGCCTTCAGAATCTCCAGAAGGAAATCCTGTGCGCTTACCAGAATCCATCCAGCATCTCAGGCTCTTGGACATCAACTTGTGGTCTAACGCGCGGCGTCTTCTCGACCATGAAATCTCACCTTTCTTGAACTATGTTACTAGTCTCATCTGGGAAACGGGACCACAGGGGCGATTAAGAAGTCTTCACACACTGGATTGTTCCAAAGCACTTTCGGACGACCCGATGAGGGAAAAGATTCAAGAAATTAAGGATCTGGCAGAAGAGCGTGGAGTCAATATTTTCATGCACTCGCCCGGACGACTTATGCATGAGTGCGAATAAATTACAGAACAAATTCATTATATATAATGACTATAAATCTTAGAAGCTGAGAACCAAGTCCTTCAACTTCTGGAAGTTGGGGGTTCCGTATCCAGTGGTGGGATCCCATCCAGCTGTGGCGTTCCATCGAGCACCAGGAACAAGACCAGATCCAGCGGGCTCAGGCTTTCCAGTCTGGGTGTTTTTACCGTCACATCCAATGGTATAACCACCGGTAATGTCAGTCAAAACCTTGGGTCCATGCTTGTAAATCAGAGGGTTCAACCAGCCCAAGCTCCTCTTACCAGCCTTGAAGCGAGCATCGTTCAACAGACCAACGATAGCAGCCCAAACAGGGGCAGCAGCGCTGGTACCTCCGCTTCGAGCCTGCTTGCCATTGTAGATAACCTCATAGTCAGGAGAAACACTGTGTCCAGCGACATCGGGGAAGCCTCGGCCCTCCCAGTTGGTGTAAGGACCGTAGTACTTCTTGGTCTCCTTGGAGACGGTCTTCATGTACTTCTTGATGGCCTTGTCCTGGTAGCTGGGTCGGGGGAAGTACTTGCTGAAACCGCCGGAGGAGCCCTCCCAGGCGATCTCGGGGGTGACGTCGACGGTACCGCCGACGGAGGTGAGGTAGGGGCATGTGGCGGGGAAGATGGCGTTGAACTCGACGGTCTTGTAGTCGGGAGCAAGGCAGCCGGCACCGACACCAATATCACCAGAGGAGAAGATTACGCTGATACCACGGAGACCAAGAAGACCGATCATGTTGCAGGTGAGTGTAGCATACTCGCGGGGGACGCTCTGTAGCGATGTTAGATGGCGCTCATATCATGAGTGAGCTGGGGAATCTTACGTCTTCTTCATCGCCGTAGGAAGTGGAGATGACGGCAGGGAGGTCCCTCTGGCTCAAGAGGTAACGGAAGAAAGGCACATAAGGCTCATTCTGGTTATCCTTCTCGGTGGGCTGATCAATGTTAGGAACGAAAGGTCTGCGCCAGTTAGTGAAAGCACATATATCACAAGTCAAGGAAAACTCACGGTGAACCTCCAGTGATGTACTGCTTGAAGGGAAGAGGATGAGCAATTCCAACAATGTTCTCAGCATCAAGGTTAGCCTCTCCATAGTTTCCATTCGCAGTGTTCTGATCATCAGTGCCGTTGTTGATCAGAATGGTGGTGTAGTTCTGCTTAGGAATGCCAAACAGCTCCTCAAACTTGGCCACATCAGAGTAGATGGCAGCCTGGCCGAGAAAGCTGCTGAAACCAATCTCACTTCCAGACTTGGCATCGGGGGTGTAGTCGTCAACGTTGTACATCTGCTTGAGGCAAGAAGGGGTGATGCTTGTCTGGCATGAGGCATCAACGGTGCTCTTGGAGGGAGAGATCTTGCGCTCTTGGAGGGTGCGCGAGGGGTGAGGCACGGGGTTGAAGGCAACGGTGCCGCCAAAGTTTGTGCTAGGGTCGACGAACTGAACGTGACCGGCTACATCATCAGGAATAGAGTAAGACAGCGTTCTCAGCTTCGTCTGGCCCTCCTTGGTGTAGTACTGATAGTCACCTCCAAGAAGGGTATTGGCCTTCTCAACATCAGCAGCAAAGTCGATGAAGGCACCGTTGACCTTGTAGTGCTTGATGCCCTTTGACTTGAGCCACTTCGTCACACTGGCCACAGCCTCCTTGGACGGGGAGAAAGTGCTGGTGAGCTCGTCGTGGGACAGCCAGTTGCCGTAGTTGGCGCTGTCGGGGCTGGAGAGGTCAAGGAGCTTCGACTCGAGCTGGTCGACGTTTTGCAGTGTCAGTGCAAGACTGAAGACGTGCTGCGTGTTTGAAGCGACCTTGGCTGTCTTCTGAACTTGCCAGCCTTGGGGAGCCTCAGCATGGTGAGAGAAGGACTTGCCAAGTGCTGAAGGCAGCGCCGATAAGGCGAGGACCAGGTGCTGGGAGGAGATGTACATGGCAGCGGAGCAAAAGAATGACTTGACAAGACCAGAGACTGGATGGCAGATGAAACCTCTGATGTTTGTGAATCTGGCTCATTTATCTACATATTCACTCGTTATCACTTATCACGGACTATCAGGTCCACGCGCCGCTGGATAACACGGCAAAGAAATGGACATGTCGATTCACAAAAGGTCTCAATGTTGGACAAAAGGCCTCCGGGGTTCTTGGCGCCGAACTTCTCGATTTGGGGCATTTTCCGCATCCCGCATGCAGATCATGAAGCGATTAGGCCGATATGGGAAGTTGCTCAGGGGTACGCTGTGGGGTCACGCACGGAATAACGGCATTCGCTATCTTATCTATGAGGGACTGTTTGTCAGTCTTGTACCCTTTCGAATGGACTTTTTGTTAGGGGAATCACGCGATCAGGAGGACAAAAGTGCGTTGTGTAATGACGGGGATGCAAGGGTACATGTGAAGTGCGAAAATGGTGAGATTGAGTTCGAGGCCATTGGACTAGTTATCAGATATTGAGTTTACGGAATTATGCCAAGCGCATCGGCGGGAAGGATTGCTTCTGGAATAATACCGTTGATAGGCCTACTGGGAATAATCGGGTTTTAGACCCTTTCAAAGAGTACCTGTACCATGTTGATCCATGGGCCTTGTTATCAAAAACTCCTCCATCGGTGATACCGTCGCCGTCACGACATTAAGTTTCGAAGCCTTTATTCTTATACTTACAACAATCAATATTTATGCCTTATATAATTCGCATCGATCTATAAAAATAACTGTATTATTTATTGGCCACTACTGGAACATCCAGTTATGTACTGCCGAGATAAAGACATTAAATCATTCACGACTGGTATGCTCTAGGTTATCCAACTTCACACAACCATATACGCTAACCCTTCTCAGTAAGTTACATCAAATCTCCCACCTCACCAATCACATCACTCTCTCTCGATAGCGGTCAAAATGACAATCAAACGATGTCAGCATCCAACCTGAACCACTCAACGCGTCCGCCGTTACACAATGAACGCCACGGAGACTGCCGCAGCTAATCCAGGCTCAGTAACAAACCCAGCAACTTACTTTAAACTTCTCAGCCTCGCCCTTCTCCCCTTCATCGTGACATACGTCTTCACCTCCCTCGGCAATAAGGGCTATCAGCATGGCCAAAACCCACGAGAGCCCCCGAGGGTTCCGTACTGGATTCCGTACGTCGGCAACACCATTGGCTTCGCTTTTGACACGGAGCGCTTTTTGTCGTCTATCCTGTAAGGTCTCCCGGGCCGATATCTCCCTTTCCTCCACTGATCTCCGGGTCCAGATCCAAATTCGGCAAAGTCCCGCTCCGCATCTTTGTCGGCGCGGAGCCTATGTACTTTATTCCCCATGGCCAGCCCATCATTGAGGTCTTCAAAGCGTCACGGCACTTGACTACCAAGTCTCTTGGTGTCATGACGGTTCGAGATGCGTTTGGCCTGCCAGAGTGTGATATGCCGATCTATGTTGATGATGATTCTGAGTTTGGACATGTTGACCCATTGAAGAGGTTTGACTTTGTTCAGCATCGTGACTTGTATGCTCTTTTGACAGGCGGACCACTGAATTCGATGACTGCAAAGTTTGTCGAGGTCTACTCTGGTATTATTGAGAAAGACACCAGGTTGACTGAGGACGAGTGGACTGAGGTCGATGATCTTTACGAGTGGCTCAAGAACAACCTTCTCCGCGCTGCATTAACTGCTCTGTGCGGCGACAAGTTTCTCGAGTTATCACCAACTTTCCTTGACGACTTTTGGTTGTTCGACTATCGCCTCCCCAACCTCTTCAAGCGTATGCCTCGGTGGCTCGTCCCGAGAAGTTATGCAGCCAGAGACAAGTGCCTCGAGAGCGTGCTGCGGTATCATGAACACGGAAACAAGCTGTTTGACTTTACTGACGAAGATGGTGTCGTCAAGAAAGACTGGACATCAGAGTATGGTACGAGGCTGATGAGTGCTAGACAGAAGATGTTCCAGAGCGTCGGGATGACCCCGAGAGGTGGCGCTGCTCTTGACCTGGGGCTCATGTGGGCGTAAGTCAAAGATTACTAACTCGTGGGCTTTGCTAAAGATTTACAGGGTAAATGCTAATGCCATTCCCGCGGGCATGTGGATCCTCCTGGATATCTTGCTCGACCAGGACCTGAAAGACAGGGTAATGGCCGAGATGCAGCCTTCATTCATCGATAACTCTATATCTTTCGACATCGAGAAGCTCTGCTCCGGTCCCCTCTTAAACTCCATCTACCTCGAGACCTTGCGTCTCCGCGTTGCTTCACCCGTCGGGCGAACACCCACCATCCCCAATCTCAAGTTCGGAAAATGGCAGTTCAAGCAAGGCGTCGGCATGCTATCCTCATCCTGGGCCGGCGGCCACGATCCCGACTTCTGGAACATTGGACACGTGGAGCCCGGCGGAATCGAAGAGCATCCAGTCGAGTCGTTCTGGGCAGAGCGGTTTCTGGTCTACGAGAATGATGCAGCCAGCGGTCCAGTCCGGCCAACCGCTTCTGCCGAAAAGCGTACACAGCGTACCGCAGAGGATGATCGCAAAGCACGTTCTACTCTTGACGGAACACAGGGGTATTGGTATCCTTATGGAGGCGGGACAAGAATGTGTCCTGGCCGGTTCTTTGCCAAGCAGGAACTCATGGCTGCTGTGGCGGTCGCTCTGCGTGCATTTGTCATTGAGCTTGTTGACCCAGAGGCGGCGAGTAAGGTTAGGCCCAACATGGATTATTTTCCCTTTGGAACTATTCCGCCCAAGGGCAAGATCGCTGCTCGGATTAGGAGGCGAAAGCTCTGATATGGTTGAGCTTGGTTTTCGATGCAACATCTGGAAAGGGCAAGATTGCAAAGTAGTTATAGGGCTATGATTTGATAATTAACAATATATGAGCACTATTTTTAGTTTGTAATCTACCAAATGACGAAGGCATTGTGCAACGATCCCTGCATTCTGACACGTTGGACTCCACTGTATAATGTGGCTGCTAGGCCAGTACCGCAGGGCAAACATGCTGCTGGTTTTCTCTTTTGAGAGTTTCTACCCTGCTTCGCCATCTTCCTGCTTCCTGCCTGTCGCATTTAGCCCCTAGAGTACTTGAGTTTCGTCTTCAATGCCTTCACGGAGGATCTTGATCTGCTTTTTCATTTCGACCCAGAGCTCCAGCCTATCTAGTTCACCTTTATCTGAGGTTAAAACAGCCTCAAAGTCACCGCTGACTAGCACCCAAGCCTCCGCAGAGCCTCCGACTGTTGGCTTGGTTTTTGACCGCCGAGCGATGGCCAACAGTGTTGCTACAAACGCCTCCTGGATGTAGGCAAAGCTGAACTTGTCCGTGATCTCAGCGATTGCCCTGCACAGCTTGTCTGGGAACTCGATGTCTTTGTTGGGTTTGAGCTTCTTCTGCCAAAATCGGCAATATGCCTCTCGCTGGTCAATGTTTGGGTCGGGAAAGTAATACTTTCGGTCGAACCGGGATGGACGTTTCTAAGCTATTAGCGGATACTTATATGCTAGGGTTAAAATACACACCGCGATACCTGGGTCTAGGAGTTCCAAATGGTTGGTGCTGGCGATGATAAATATGCCATCGTTCTGCTTGAGGCCGTCAACTTCGTTCAAGAAGTAGCTTCTCACGTCGGGTGTGACAAGAGAATCGATATCTTCAAACACCAAGTAGCAGGGCGCAAACTCCCTAGCCTTCTGAAAGATCATGTAAAGAGAGCCTTGGGGCCCATTCCACGACTCCAGGCTACGCACATAGACGGTGGGGATGGGAGGGGTTCTATCAGCCAGCATGTGCATTGCAGCCTTGATGCTGATGGTCTTTCCGTTCCCAGGGGGGCCATGGTAGATAATTCCCCGCTTCCATGGCACACCGAGATCTGCGTATGACTGCCTCGACTCGAAGAAGGAGATGTGGTCATTTATGAGCGACTTCTTCATATCTTCGTCTAGGATGACCGCTTCCCATGTTGATTTCTGCGCGCTCTCCCACAGCTCTCCATCCTTTTGGAAGTAGCCCTGATCGAAGACCCAGACTTCATCATGCAGGTCGCTTGCCCATGACCCGGCGGCGAGAACAAGCTGATCAGCTTTGTAGACATCAGCTGTAAGGATGTAGTAGTTGGTACGTTGTGGGTAGGATTCCGACCCATCCCGGCCGTCAGCCAGATAGACGATGAACTCCGCACCCTCCCATTGGTAGAGGAATTTGCCAAAGATGGGCGCCTCGCCCAAGTACCCTCTATTACCATCCATTCGGCGGGCGGGCGGCAAGTAGACCGTCCACTCGAGAGACGATGGAAGGTCGCCCTTGTCTTGGATTGGAGTCACGGTAGCGTAGCCGGCGCCTGCGAAAGCCAGCAAGTTGCAAGAGTAGCCCATGTCGCTGTCCTGTGGGACCACGACAAGGGTGAGCTCAGGGTATTGCTTCTTGAGAGCTGCGGTAAAGACAAGATCGGTGTTGATTCGCTTGCCGTCCGAGTGCTCAAAGTAGGAACTGGTTGCGGCATCGCCATCTGGGACGGGTCGAATAGACCTGGAGGGCAGCGCTTGCGAAGAAGTGGGCCTCGAGATGATCGATTCAGGGTCTCCATGGTAAGGAGAAGTATGCCCGTGTTTGATAGTGTGAGGTATTTTGGGGGTTGGGAGACTCATGGTCGGTTTCTGGGAAAGGCGTTGCTGAGTTGAGTAGCCTGGAAGAGTTGAAGGTCGGCCGCTGCTCATCTTGCTGCCTCAGGTTTCTAGAGGGTATTCCTAATGTTCTTATCAAAACAATTACAATCGGGTCATTCCGATGGTGCTGACGATGAAGTTGAAATAGACTACAGATGTGGTTGCCTGGAGAAGAGGAGAAGCTCGAACGATGATGACGCTTCGCCCCCAATACTGACAGGGATTGTAATTCGCCAGTTTGCCTACGTCTTTGCTGCGCCTCCATCAACAGCCTAATTGCTAAGGCTAGGTAGGCTATTAAATATGAAGGTTGGTGTAGGGCCTATATAGCCTGTCAATCTGTATAAACAGAAATTCTGGTGACGGGAAATTACATCAGGTAGCCGTACACTAACATTTGGGACTAGTATTTGGGAACCTAGTGAGAAGTCAGGGAGAGGACACTATCAATTTTGCTAAACGTGATTAACTGCACCATGCCTGGTAATACCAACAACACGGAAATGGTTAGGTTAAATTTGACGAGAAAGTTTCGGCTAAAGATCTCAGCGAGCACGCTTTGGCGTTCATGGGCCATAAACGCAGCCAGGCCAGTGTCACATCAGATGGCCAAAGGATTAAAGACTCCCGAGAGGTTGATCAACTGTCTGTTTTCCTTTAGTGCGCGAACTCATATACAGTAGCAAAGAGAGAGGCAGAAATGAACATTTTGGCCATCGCTGATGCCATCAGTTCAACCATGAGCTTTCTGGGCTCTCAGCATGTCTAATAGACTACCGTCAGGCGCATCCTCACGATCCATGATAACTTCAACAAGACGCAATCCATTTCCGTTCAGCATCTCCTCAGTTCCCAACACAGCCTCCAGCTCAGTCCACGTTTCAACCTTGGCGGTAAAAGCACCAGAAGCCCCAAGGAAGCTTGGAGCCTCGCAATACCGCCACCGCGCAATATCGTTGTAGCTTTGTGTAAGACCGTGAATACAGCGTTCAATGGTATACCCGTCATTATTGATCACAAATACAATAACGTTCAAGTTATGCCTGATAATTGTGGACAACTCCTGAACCGTCATCTGAAAGCTGCCATCCCCGATGAACAGGATTGTTCGAGAGGTATTATTGCCGTTGTAAGCAGAAGCCTCGATTAGCTCGCGCTGAGCTAGTGCAGCTCCTTGCGCTGCTGGAAGCATGTAACCGATGGACGCCCATGTAACGGGAGCGAAAAGCCGCGTGGACTTAGGCAGAGACATCGTTCGCACACCGAAGCCAGAAGTGCCGGTTTCACCAAGGATGATGTCCCCGGGGCGAAACATCCTGGCGAGGAGCAGCCATAGGCTGTCATGAGTGATGGGTTTGTGGCCCTCGAGATTTGAGAATGATAGCACGGTGGGCCGAGGCAGATCTGGATATGGGCTGTAGCGCTTGATTCGAGAAGTGTCCAGATTATGGGCGAGCCAGGAGGTGATAGTGCTTGCAGGGACATCTCGGAATACTGAGTTACCGATTTGGGCCTCGTTTTCTTTGATCAAGATTGACACGTCCGTCTTGGGGATGCTGGAATAATCGAAAGTATTGGTGGAGCTGAAATGAGGCCCGAAGCACAGGACCAAGTCTGCTCCAGCTATGAATGACTTTTCAGCAGGGTCTCCATATTTGCCTCGTTCAACTCCATGCATGTTGGGGAGTGTCTCGTCTAGAAGCCCCTTCCCAAAGGTCGTAGTCCAAGTGGGCCAATGGGTCAACTCCACCAGCCGCTGGACGTCTTCTATGATACGAAAGGCTCTGATCTCACCATCGACAAGAATCATGGGTTGCTGAGCACTGTAAATTCTGCTCAGAATCTGTGATTGGACGGTTTCGTGAGTGGGTTGGCGCAGGGGGCAGGGAAGCTGAATAGGGGATTGGAGACCAACACTGGGGACAAGTGTTGCAACCATATCTACTGGAAGTTGGAGATATACAGGTCGACTCTTGAGTAAACATATTTTCAAGACCTCATCGATCTGAGCAGTCGCGGTTCGACAATCCCACAAACACACCTGAGACACAGTAATATGGGCAGACATCGCAGCAAAGCGACCGTAGTCACCATCATTGAGATTATGGTGAATCAGAGCACGGGACTCTTGATGCTCTCTCTTCGGGCTGCCAACAATATGGACAACGGGTGCCTGTTCTGCATACGCGCCAGCAATACCATTAAGAGCCGATAGCTCACCTACGCCATAGGTGGTGATGATGGCTGCGATTCCTTTGATCTTGGAATATCCGTCGGCGGCGTAGGCAGCGTTAAGCTCATTGGTATTGCCAACCCAGTGCAGGCCGGAGGTTTCAACATGGTCAAGCAACGGGAGGTTAAAGTCACCAGGGACACCGTGGACTGACCTGACACCAAGTTGGTGGAGGCGAGCAAAGAGGTAGTCAGCAAGCTTGACGGTTGGTGCCACAGATGCCATAGTGATTGAGGGAAGTGTTGTGAGCGAGATAGTTGATCGAACTGGGGAGTGACGCTGGGGTACTTATATTTGAGTCATGAAGTACGGGCTAATATGATGAAGTGATGGGCCTGTAAATGTCCCGAGTCTGATTTGAAACGTGACCGCCGTTACTTTACTCCGGAGGCGCACATTAAGCACAGTCTGAAGTGCCAGCAACTTACATGTAGTTATTCCAAAGCAAGTACTCTGACAGACACTAACGCAACAAAGTACAAAAGGCCTCCCTTTATAACCTATGTCTCGGTGCGTTGCGTCAAGCGAGATGATGGACTTGATCTCGACACTGTCATGAGCGATGGATTCACAGGAGTGTTGGCTTAAGATACTCCCCTAAGTGACAGGGCATATGGAACTAGTTTATGACCACTCTTGGAGCGACTGGTTAAAGTCAGCCCTTTGAAGGGCTAGCCCCTGTGAAAAGCAGGGCTGAAAGTATGTCATTCGCAGGGAGCCGACCAGAGTGGCTAGCGTCGAGAACCGCGATTGGCGTCCAGCGTTGAGTATCCGAGTATCCAGACTTTAGAGCAATGTCCCTGCGCGGAGTAAAGAGTATATACGGAGTAAATTCAATCGCGGCCCTAGCCTTTGACCTGATCGAGCTCACGTGATTAAACTATGAGTGTATTGTTAGAGCAGACAGGGAATCAAGGAACCACTTGCTGCTAGAACAGTCTCTCAGCTTCTCAGCACTACGATAAGACAGACTGCTCCAATGCAAATAATAATGAAGATTACGTATGTGAGGTTTAATAGAAAAGCTTGACAGTCCATGTGATGGCATGCCTTGTCTTGAACTTGTGTCGTGACTCAGTCCTCCAGACTCAGTTATCTCGTCAACAAGGCCAAAGGCTCACTCTTCCTGACGAGCCTGTCGTCGTGTCAACTCTAACCTCAGGCATCCAGATGTTGATCGAGTTTGTATTGGCTGCGAGGTAATAAGCTTTCAAAACGTCTCGGTTGGCCAAGCTTATACTGGATAAGGTTGTGAACCCGTGACAGTACCCAACTCTTGGGTCAGGTAAGGTTCAAGCAAATGCAGAAGTTCTCTTACGCATGACCGTAAGAGAAAAATCCGTTTTACCTTTTGATAGTACTGGCCAATGTGCTACGCAAGACCATAGAATCTCATATTCAAATTCACGCTGCGTGAATGTCGACGGGAGTTAGGTGACCAATTGAGAGTGTCGTTGGGATGCTAGCTTTAGAATCTTAAATCGCCGTGCACTTGTTAATATCTTGGACCAATTATTTGGCATACTTGGGTCGAGAACTGTCTCTCACGTCAGACAGGGGACATATTCACATCTCTTTACTTCTTCAACAGAAAGGTTGAAGGACCCCAAGGTCTAGACAGCTGATAACTTGACGTATCAGGACCTCTGCACTTCGATTGCTACTTTCTGTTTCTGTAGACAGGTTTCGTTGCCTGTGACGTGGTTCTTGGCCAGTCGTGGTTGCATTTCCTCTGTCTTTGTGAAAAGTCTGCTATATCATGCTTTCAAACTGACTGTCAAACGTGGGTACGAGGAAGATATCTCATTTTGCGAGTCAAGTTTAAACTTCTCTCAGATCACTTCCAGTCCACCTTCTGGCTATAAAAAAAGACCGCCTTTCCCCTGTTTCATCCATTCCCATTCTTCTTCCTTAATATACACTTGTATACTCAGCTCAAATCTGCCAAGGCAAGATCACTCAGCTCCATTGTTCCAAGTTCGCTTCTCAGCTACCAACTATATCCCAGTCTGGTCATCCAAGAACTACATAGACTTACACTCTTACTCTGTCTCCATCTCTTACATACACATACACTTACTCATCCCCTCTTCAACATACATATACACCCAACACTTTCTGTCACCTCCAACTCATCAACTCAACTTTTCCCAACTCTCTTATTCCAATATCAATCCTGAGGCACCCAGCCACACAGCACCCCAGCTCAAACACTTTCACCAGTCATTCAAGATGGGTTCCAGTTCATCCAAGCCAACGTTCTCTTCCGGGAGCAATCCCTGGACCCCGATCCGAGAAACAAACCAGTGGAAGGCCAACAATAACACGCACTTCAACCATGGTTACACCATGAGGCAAAGCAACAAAGAGCATTTCAAACACGGGTATACTCTCAGGGGCCCTCCCCAGCCAAAGGCCTCTTCCTGGGGCAATCCCTGGACTCCGATTAGAGAAACAAACCAGTGGAAGGCCAACAACAACACGCACTTCAATCATGGGTACACCATGAGGGAAACCAATAAGCCTTTCAAACATGGGTATACTTTCAGGGACTCTCATAAGAAAAGGCGATGGTGAGGAAAAACCTCCCAAACGAGAGCCTGTATCGCCTTCGAGTAGACTCGAGCATGTTCCATCTCTTCCAAAGGACATTGCAAAAGAATGCCTCCCCAAAGAGGGGTCGCTCTGGGCGACAGTGTTACTATCATTGGCTCCCTGTGCCAAAAAAGGTCTCCGTCTTGATCTGGGTTCGGAATTGACAAACCTTCACGATTGGCCGAACTCATTTCCGCTCTTCCAGAGTCTTCTCAAACATGACTTTGGCAATACACTCGAGCCAGATGGAGTACCAATGATATCAGGATCTATGTCGAGAAGGACTGACTCAAACGACAATTTTGGTGTTTTATTATTATATGGGAAGGCTGTTATTTTCTGTATGCTTTATTATCTTGTTGGGTATCACATGGCAAAGGCGTCAGGGTTTATTTCATCAAAATGGGTTCATTCACTTTTTACCTGGACAGTCAATATTCATTTATATTTTCATTCAATACAAATCGCTCAGTTCTATTCACTTTATTAATTTATATTCCATATTTATCTCGTGACTATTCTAAACTATCATGTCTTATTTACATTTCTTTCCTCATAGTCAGTAAGATAAACGTCTTCTCCATATCATGTTGAGGACGGGCAGTAGCGTTCACCAAAAACCAGGTATCCTGTCTTTAGCCAGTATCGGCCACTGACTTCTCGAATGACTCTAAGCTTTACTCGCACCTTAATTGTCTTTGGGTGTAACCATTTCTACAGCTGCTGATCTCATGCCTGGTGGAGTCCTTAAGCAATCCTCTTCTTTCTGGATTGAGGGCCAGTTCTGAAAGCAACCATGGAAGCCTCAACATCTCCATGTCAGCTAAAGGTTTCTGGGTTGAATGGCTGGTCATCCATAAGGGAAGCCTCGTCGGCACTCTTCCTGGCATAATGACCGGCCGGCTGCCAATCATCGTCGTGGCTAGTGGGTATCCGGTCCTTGACAATTGAAGTGTCTAGAATCTCATCAGTGCAAACTTGAAAACCTTGAAGCCATTTCTACCGAGTTCATCTACTATTTGAGTAGATTCCTCCCAGACGATTGATGTCGTGGCTTTAGTAGGTCGTTGATGACGGCCCGAAGTTAGCGCAGGACAGAGTTGTCAAGAGGAACCTGTCTGGTATATATTTTGACCTGGTACAGAGACAGAGACACCACAAATCTTGATTCTCGTCAACAACTTCGCTGTGGATATTTGCAGAGTTGGAGGGAGGTAGGCCTCGCGAGTAGTGGTTGTGCTGGGAACTGAAATGGGAGACTAATACGTGTAGCAAAGCATGCAGTATATCTATTCCCAGAGGGATAAGAACGATCGAAGGGACTGTATAAATATCTGAATATGTTTCTTGTAAGAGCTCAATTCATGCCGAGAAAGCAAAAAAATAAAAACAAAAAATAAAGAACCCCAGACTCCATGAATGGCAGAGCAAAATACATTCTTTTGAGAGCCTTAGACCGGAGATATACACATTAAGGACGCTCTAAACAGTCTCAATAGCCAATACCACCTGCCTTGTCCAATGTCTCCTTACACATGCGAAGGAAGACAGCTCCCAACTCCTTTCGGTGCAGAGGGATAAGACTAAAGAATAAAGAGGCTGTGACACGGAACAAAGTCTTGCGATGTAGCCTTACGGAATAGTTGTTCGTGAGGAAGTCAAAGAACTGCTCCTGCAGCTCGTTCAACAGCTCAGTATCCGCCTCGTCCAACAATGGCTTGTCATCCTCCAGAGCTCCCGTGAGGTCATAGTTGTTGGCACTCATGAAGAGGATGTAGTCATACCCGCAAAGCGACTGCAAGACCTTGCCAAGATCATAGTTGATGTCGCCCTCGGGAGTGAGATATTTCTCCAGTTGGCATCGCACATCAATGAAGCTAACTGTTCTCTCGTCGTCTGAGATGATGGCGTTGCTAAACACCGGATCGCCATGGATGACGTTCGCGTGAACACCCTTCTCCTCAGCCTCATACGTGTCGAGGAACTCATCCAGGCGCGCAAAAAGCGATGCAGCTAGTGGACCCAGCGCGTCGTAGCGATCACGGTGCTGGAAGTATCGGCTGCGCAGCTTGGTGCCGTAGTTGGCGTAGATGTTGATGGGATGATCGCCAGGGGCCTTTGGTGCAAACTTAGCGTCCAGCGCTTCAGAGACATCCAAGACTGGTTGTGACGTGGTCTTTGGTGCGGTGTGAATAGTGTGCAGGGTCTCGAGGAATTTAGTCAGGCGGCCTTTGGTGATGGACCGGCCGACGAGGAGATGGGAGAATGTGCGCCCACGACGGTTCTCCATTGTGATGCTGTAGGTTGACGTGGCAGGGATGTAATCCACGCTATACACGGAGGGGAAGATACGAGACAGTGTAGGCGGCATGTGAGCGTAAAAGTACAGCTCACCAAGAATAGCCTCAGATTTGCTCGACTTGATGACCTTGTCCCTGATGATCTGGACAGTGTTGAAGTCGCGCGCAGCAATCATACCCGCCTTCTTGACGTCTTCGGCAGAACTCCTGCGTACTTGGCCGAGCCGGGGTGTGACCTCAGGCTCGTCGAGTACCCAGCCGAGCTCACGCGCGGTGTCGAGATTGGCGTTGACGGCCAAGTCGTCGACGTAGACGTCAGCGTAGGGCTTGCCGAAGTTGATCTCGTGGTAGGGAATCTCATAGTCTGAGAGCTGCTTAAAGGTGACAAGGCCGACGTCGGCGAGAACTCTGCCGGGGTTGCCGGAGTGAGTCTTCATTCTGCGAGCTGTTTGCTGGGAGGTGTCAGTATGTAGTGAAGATTTGAGGCTGGACAAATGAGCTTACGATGATGATGTAGTGGCCGGCCTTGTACAGCTGCTGCACAAGACGAATATTCTTGGAGATGGGCGGGCATGTCGAGTAATCGCCCGAGACAGCGGGAACTCCCACGAGGGTGTTGTCCAAGTCGAAGCAGAACCTGCGCTTCTTTAACGTAGCGGGCATGCTCTGGTTATCTTTCTTGAGGGCTGCAAGGAGCTCCTGCAGCTGCTCTGGGGTGCCGACGACGGAAAAGTCCTTCTTCTGGAGGGGAAGGCCGATGAAGGGAACACCGTTTTGGACCATCATGGAGATGACTTGTGAGGTGTAGTACTCGCCGACTTCAGCACCGTCGGGATGCTTCACGTCGAGATTCTCGGCGGCCCAGACCTTTAGGTCGGCGGCGGAGGGGAAGACGTATGCTCCTGTGTTGGCTTTGTTGCTGATTGCTTTCTTCTCTTGGATGTCGACGATTCGCTCCGCACCGGTTCTGGCCATAGCAGTCAGTGTCTGTGTCCCAAGAGGTATTTTATGATTCGGACTGGCAGCTTACGATTCGTTTTCTGTCTGGATGTAAGAGAAGATGGGCTTGTCGCCCTGGTCGGTAAAGTAGAAGCAGCCGCCATGGCCGCTCGGTAGCTTCCGCACAGATGTCAAGATGTCATTCCAGTAAATTGTATCGCAATCAAGGGATACGGTGCGGTGTTGTAGGTGCTCCTTGGTCATGCTCTGGGTGACCATGTATAGCTGGTGAGGGCGAACAGCGTTAGTCACGGAGTCAACAGATTCGAGAGGTAATATGTGACTTACAGTTTCGCTGGCACCTTTTGTTTGATGTCGCAAGAGCAGAAGCTTGAGATTTACCTTGGGGAAGTTCTTGCTGACAAGCTGGCCGATTCTGAACTCATGGTCAATCTGCTCATTGACAGCAATCCATAGAGTGTCTTTGGGGCGGAGACTGAGGCTGTCGATCAACCATAGGAGCATAGGCTGACCAACAATGTTGATGAGGGGTTTTGGAAAACGGTAACCCTCCTTGGCAAAGCGGGAACCGATACCGCCAATGGGGATGATGACATTGACAGGCTCATAGTCGTCTGTGTGGCCGTTGATGCCATTTGTGGCAGCATGGGCTGGGACATCATTACTGTGAGGCATATTGAAGGATATAAAGTTATCGCTGAATCGCCGTGCTCAAACAGTGAGGGATTACTTGGTTCGAATCTTGCGGTTGTCAATCACTTTAAATCATCGCTCCCTTTTTACGGGAGGATTCCGTAGTTGGTCTGCTTAACCTTGGTCCGTCCAGAGAGAAACTTTCACCCCCCAAGCGTACCAAGAGATGTTCCAGAGGTGCGCCACACTCTTAAACCGCGCTCCATCGCTGTATCGGGAACGCCCAGAACGGGTTACGCGAAGCCATGTGGGCATAGATCTCGACCGAAACCGGGTTCGGCGCATGGCGAGAAGGGACCGAAAAACGTTCTCGATGGAATGTACAAGGTTTTGGCGCTGCCATTGTAATTCCGTCTCGAGAGCGTAATTCCTGCCAAGGAATGTAGGGGGCGAAAACGTGGACGGGTAGTTATCGAGACGGAAGGATTCTCTGGGAACTTCCTTATCCAGTGTAAAGTAAAACAAAGGGTCTGGATGCTCGATAGCTGCAATGCTAATCTCGTATCCAGCACAAACCGATATTGGTCTATTGGACTGGACTGGCATGCCAGGCTCCGCATCGGGACTAGAGCGGCATTTAGACAATGTTTGGTTGAAGGGAGGCGGTTACTGCAGAAGTAATGGAAAGGTCGCATTTATTGTGATTCATATGAGACAAATCGATAAGAAAAATTAGTCCAGCCATATACAGTGCAGAGCATAATTTATCATCATCCCTGTGAGATAGGTGCATTGATGAATTGTCGCCCTGCTCCAGCAATTCCTTCGGCAGAAGCGCCATTTCACTAGATGCTTCCCGCCATGTCCGTATTAGGCGTCACCAACCGAATAGGGCGCCACAAAGACACTAACGAAGCTTGCACCAGTCGAGATGCCTGGGAATGGTAGAACGATCCAGGCACGACATATCGCAATCTGGATCTGCCTCGAATTATCTGAATGCAGTATCGCAATTGCAGCATGTCGCACAATACACTTGTTCCTGACACGTGTACACTGCCCTTTGACGCGAACAGCCGAGAAACAAGCTTTCAGCTTTGGGTCCCGGCGGCCATCTCCCCAATTCTCGGTGACACCTCAGCCCTAAACCTTGGGCCCCTCTAGAATCTCGTTCGGAACGCCGGCTAGCGAATACAGCATGCCTCAGGGGCCCTGTTCCTAGTTAGCAGCAAAAATGGACAAAGCCCGATTCGTTCTGCTCTGCCGTGAGGAATGTGGTGGCTTGATAAATATGTGAACGGCGGCGAGCTGATATCTCTGGCGTCGTTCTCGACGCAGGAACTGTATCAAGCGTTCGAGGCGCTACGGTTGCAGATCGATGGGCTGCTCCCCGAAGTAATACTAAACTTCACCACGCACTCCGTTTTTCTCTTATTCCCTCATTCTATCTCCCCGTAGACTCACCATCGGCGCAGAAACAAATCATGTCTGCAACACGGTTTCTACGCAAGCTATCGCTGCGCAACAGCGGCCCCCAGCGAGCAGCGTACCTCGCTGCGCTGGGCCTCGTCGGCATCCAGGTCAGCATCGGCGTCATCATGAAGACCGCGCAGAGCGGCGGTTCCTACACCTTCTCGCCCTCGGGGTCCATCACCATCTCCGAGTTTCTGAAGCTGATCCTCTCCTCGATATTCTTCTACCGCGAGTGCAGGGCCAGAGCGCAGAAGGGCGTGGGGCCCTCGACGCGAGGCTCCGGGACGGCGTATGCGTCGCTTGCCGATGGCCATCGCGACTTGGAAATTCAGGACAAAGATGGGGATATGTCGTCGCTGGACTCGGAGGATGAGGAGCCGAGGGATTCTGGGGCTTCGTCGCTGCCGTTGCCGTTTGGGCTGCGCACATTTTGGGGGTATCTTCGCGGTGAGGTGAGGAATGATGTGCGATTCGGCTTCTACAACCTGGCGCTCATTTACATTCTCATCAACAATTCAGTGAGTTCATCTTGACGCGTAAATATGGAAATGAAGCTGACGCTCATTGCTTAGCTCTTTTTGAGCTACAAGATGGCCGATCCAGGCACAATCCAGCTCACAAAGAGCGGCGTCACCCTCATCACAGCCTTGGTCATGATCGCGACTCTCAATCAGCAGGTGTCCAAGACGCAATGGATGGCAATCACCATGCAGGTAAGAGCAAAGCCACCCATCCTGTGAGAACCAGCTACTGACAAATGACCCCTACAGCTCAGCGGTCTTATCGTCACACAATATCAGCCTGGCAAGGGCGCCCTCTATCCGCTCGACACATACGCGCTTCTTCTCTTCCAGGTTTTTCTCAGCGCCTCATCGGGCGTTTACAACCAGGTTCTCCTCAAAGCCGACGATAGCAGCCTGCACGCAAATAACATGATCTTGTACGCCTCGGGTACAATTATCAACTTCGTCTGCCATGTCACCATCAAGTGCGTGAGCTCGAATGAACCGGGGTTCTTTGAGGGATACGGAAGCATCCATGCTCTCCTGGTCATCATGAGCAACGTGTTTATTGGTTTGGCGATCACTGCCGTGTACAAGTGTAAGTTGGGCTCCTCTCCATTTCCGAATCGCAAGTTAACCAACGGTTTTCCATTCTAGATGCCGACGCCCTCGTCAAGTGTTTTGCGACGGCATTTTCGACCGGAATACTTCTATACCTAGCCCCTCTCATCTCAGATACATCCCTCAGCTTTCTCGTTATTCCGGGGACATTCATCATCTTTGTCGCTACCTGGCTCTACATGGAGAATCCGGCTCCAAAGCCCACCACTCCCAAGTCTGACACCGATCCCAAGACGGGCTTCTTCTCCAAGCTTGGCGCCATTGCTCAGAACAAGAGGGTGTTGTTCATGTTTTTCAACACCCTCATCACGGTCATCTCGGTCATGGCCCTGGCGATGTACCAAGTGGCCATGCCTACCAAGTCTATCAGCGCTGCGCCAACTGATGCAAGCACTCTGGTGGTGGCAACGCAAGAAGCCGACGCTCCCAAGATTGTCACATCGCCTTTCAAAAACACCATGGCATTCATCAGATGGAACTCTGTTCATCCCGAGCGCATACCAACGCTGATGAAGTACAAGCCCTTCTTCCGCGACATTCACATCTCAATGCCTGATATGATGAAAGACGAAGGACGTAGCCCCGAATATCACAACATTACCCATGACCAGAGTACCCTCACATTTCACATCTACCAGCAGGTGGCCGATACCATGCAGTTGATCCTCGATCAGGAGCCAGAGATTGACGGTCTCTTTTACTACCACTTTGACGCTTGGATTGACCCTCTGGCTTGGAGCGACATCGACCGCAACAAGATCTACTTCCCCATGACTTGGCCCGAGATGAAGCCTATAGGACCCCAGTTCTCATGCATGAACGACACCAAGGATTATGACTGGGGTGGCTGGGGCGGACCGCACTACCATCTCAAAGCTCAACTTGCGAGCGCTCAACTAGACCATTTAGGCCTGGGCTTCAAGATCGACATCCACGAGTTCTGTGTCGGCTGGAGCGACATCTACTTCATCCCCCGCAAGTTCTTCAAGGACTACATCATCGCAGCACCCATCTTCAAGTCCTTGGACGTCTTCCACGAGGTCGGAATCCCTACAATGCTCCATATCATCGAGCAAAGTCATCGCGAGTCGCCCTACATCCCCGCTATGGAGCTGTTCGCAGACTGCTGGGGTTACTGCTGTAAGGACAACCCCTCCATCTACGATGTCACCACGTATAAATGCGGCCATCGTCTTGATTACCGCAACGAGCAGGTGACTGGGGCCTTCTACGAGAAGCTCGAGGCCGAGGCCAAGTTTTTAGGAAAGCCTATGAACGGGTCGCATGTCGCGAACCTTACAGAGATGTTTCCACCAATAAAAGAGGAGGATAAAGCGAAATTGCCAGCGGCGAGGAGGAAAAGGGAAGTAGCCAATAGATAGTGGGACGAGATATCCTGTCCAATGCACATTAGCCAATGAATTAATTACAGTTTGATATATTTTGGTTTCGCAGTATATTAGCCCGACCATGTCGAGGCATAAAGTTGATCTGTCGAGGTAGAGTTTGAGTTATATGCATGAGCTACGAATCACGTACCGCCGCATTATAAGTAGATAAAGTTCTAGTAGGATTAAGCTGCCTGAAAAAGCTTTCTATGTATCCCTGCGAGCTCCAACAATCCAGTTTTTACTGGCGTTCTCTGCTTTGAGAAGAACTGCTCCTATCACGAATCCAGAATGGAGAGAGATTACTGCATAAGACCAGATGATAGATAATTTACAGTGAGCCGTAGTTTCCCAACAAGGAATCTTTCTTTATGTCTAGCCGTACAAGGTTCAAGGGTTATAAGTATACGTACTTGAGGTAGTACATCTTAGGAAAGAATGGTAGAGTGGTGCACGCACTGGCTTTGATGATTGGATACTTTTATTTGAACTTGAGCGATAAGAGTTTCCCCTGTTAGAACACAATCCTCCTCAATACTCGTTCCCCTCATAACAGTCTTCTTTTATTCGCTTGTTACAATCATGCTGTATACCCCAAAGGCGCTGAGCTAATCAGCCCTCGCGATACAACAATAGAGTTGTCACGGATATCCTCATTTACCATTCAAACATACATGGTCTAACCATGTGCTTCTGATACCCTTCAGACAGCTGAGGGGACTTTACGAATTCGTGAACCTTATACGGCGCTTTTGCACTACATAAGGGCCATGCGGTCGGTCTTCAAGTTATATTCTTTTCTTCATCTTTACCCAACATAATTACCAACAACCGGATCAACCTTACCAGCTCAAGCTTACGCCCTTGCCAAGGAATTGCAAAACAAAACCACAGTACGTACATTCATATCGCACTTCGACCTCAACAATAACAATACTTTAGAAATACAACACTCCATACCCTGAAAGACTCTCTCAAGATGATGTGCTGCGGGAGATCCCCAAAGGTCTCCGTGGATCCAATCGCCAGGCCATACACCGACATGCCAAAGAGTGTTCCGGGCGTCTCGGGTGCTGAGTTGAAGGAGTGGGATAGATACATTAATCCCTCGCCGAAGAAGAGGGCTTGTGTCCCGGCCTATAGCGAATCCATGCAGAACGACTGGTGGAGCATGATGAAAATCCAATGGAGGAGGCGTTCGTTTGTGCCCAAGCTAAGCAGTGCTTTTTGATATGAGCTCTCGATCACGAGTATGTGAGTTCTATGTGCTGATTTAAGCTCTCAGCCACTAGTCTCGACTGCAAGCAACACCTCCGGCTCACAACTGAGGCATTGCACGAAGATTTTCTACCAATTTCTATAACACAAAGCTGAGTGCCTAAGAGTAGGGCGCACTCATGGTATGCCTGAGGGCTACCAGACCATTCACTCTATCCTTATTAGTGTGCGGCTTTTGCATGTCTGGATGGCATGTTCCGTTGGGTTGAGCAGTATTATATTTCTCCAACAGGGTTGATATGGGATAGTAATAGAAGCTACACCACTGTTCCTTATTTCCCAGACCACCATCTGTCAGTCGCTGCCTCATTCCTAATCATCATGTGAAGTACATCGCCACCGAGTGTGCTGCGTCCTCCATAGCCCAGAAGACATCTCCATCGTAACCAGGGTTTCGACATAATGTTGGAGTAGGCCAAGAGATAAGCTTCAGTGAGAAGGGGAGCCCTCTCTAATGGACCAATAACATAACAACACTGGCAACAGACTTTTGCTTGGAGAAACTGTAACCGGCGGCAAATCCCCCAACACTCGTCAGTCACCTCACGTCTGTAATATTTAATGCCTCTGATACCCAAACATACCGATCATCCTGCCTAACCCTCCCCTACAAGTCCATCATGGAGACTCCACGTTCGCCATTAGATGATACCAATGACTTCTCAGAGCATGGCATCATAACAGTTTCGCACTACGCATATTCCCCATTCACACAATCTCCATACCTTGTTATGTCCTCCATGACAGATTGAGACAAATATCGTGAGGAATGTTCTGGCTATGACTCCAGGTATCTCAAAATAATATCACCCCAATGGATCTCCTCGTCACAAGACATGTAAACTTTGATCAGAAAGGAGCTTAAGTACATGTTCTTCGAAGAAACAGCCTTGCACTTACGCTCGCAAGATGAATACGCCGTCGGGTGGTATGCTCCTTGGGATCTTCCAGTTGCGAGGTGTCGTCAGCCGGGACAGGTTGATATCAAACGAGAGGTAATCTTTGACTTCCTGAATAAGGAGATTGCGGTCTAAATCGACACAGACACTATCGGAGAAATGGATTTAGGCTATCTGGGTCGCTACTTATACCGTTCATGGCTGCACTTGCATGAAGGACGTCCGCCATTCCAACGTGGAGGCTTTTTTGCGAAGCCCTTCCGAATTTCCAAGCGAGGTTCTAGGTCTTTGGACCAGTTGTCATCCTTCCACGGAGATCTTACACATACGCTCTCTGTGCATCTTGATGACCCCGTGCACTTCCAACAAGACGGAGATGACGCAACGATTGCTTCACAGCCACTCAAACCATCCATTCAATCGTTCAAGTATCATGGCTATCTAATGCGGCCGCTCTTCCGTGCAGTCTACATGGTTGACGATGACCAGGCTCTAGCGGACTATACGAAGCCCGTTCCTGTCCCAGAACGGGAAAATAAAAATTTGATGGCAATTCGTAGCCAGTTTCGGGCTTACCAGGTTTCGAATCATACTGTTTTACTAGTCAGAACAGGGGACGATTCGCATCTTTGTTCTCCAATTAGTTTTTTTGCCTTTATTTGACGCTGGTCTAGCACTCAACGTCAACCGTCAAGATTACCAGGATGAAGAGGAACCGACGGTTGCACGGGTCAAGCTGGATGATGCCATTCGATTTATCTGGGACCTTCTTATGGCGGAATTGAATTGCAACAAGGAAACCGCTGACTTAATGGAGAATCGGAGACAAGAACAGGATATGCACTGTCAAGCTTGGGTCAGCAAGGTTGTAGAGCATGCCCGAGAAGTCGGGATTGATACGAATGGCTACACTTGGCAGGCTATTCGTCGGGATTTGGCAAGGATGAACAATGAAGCTTTCGATGAAGACCAGGCCAGTCCATATTGGGAGACGATGATTTGGTGGAAGTGCGTAGGTTGAATGGGTCCGGTGTAAAGCAAGCGAGCTTGGCTTCAAGTAATGTTGGCAATTTTAAAACCGCAGACCACTAAGTGGCCGAATCAGCCTGGGGGCGACCACAGAAACTTGCCGGGTAGCGCAATGGCCGAGTTGATCTTGCTGGTTGACCAGCAAGTACATGGGCTGAGGCTATGAGGGAAACATTTGAGGCGAGATATTTTACCTAAACAAAGGTAAGCTTAGGATAGTTTAGGTAAGTTTAGTACACTCTTTGACTAGGTATTCATCTCTTAGGGATGTTGGCTGGCTGAGCTAACTACCTAAAGACCTGTCACCCCCGCATTATTTGACCGTACAAAATATGTTGATCCGTTCGTTTAGGAGCGTCGGTTGGTCGCTGGGCCGTGGTCACGCGACGCTTCGCGATTTTGGTGATAGATGCACCAAATTCAGCCGAGGCTAAATTTGCCGCCGCAATTTACCCATGGCAAACAGTAGCAACTCGTTTAGGAAGGGGAGCGGTTATAACAAGATCTTTCAAGCCTCTTACTATTTAAATATTTCTATGTATAGCCTCTGCTGTTTGTCTATGATATTTATCACGCCATTCTAACAATTCCTGTTCAGCATTATTACATCCAGATCCTCACTATGATTTTCAACTCCAGATATGAGATCCCCATTCCTGAGGTCGACCTCCTCACTTACATATTCGGTATGGACCTCTTTGAACCTCAGACGCATTGATTACTGACATCATGAAAGACTCATCGTCAGAGGAGTCACAACAAACCCCATCAGACAAGGCTTTATATATTGAGGCTCATGACCCTTCCCAACAACTCAATAAATTACAGCTAGTGCATATGATGAAATCTCTAGCTGCTGGATTCAGACATGTGTTCAACATACGAGATGGTGATGTTGTATTGGGCTTTTGTGAGAATTCTGTCAGTCACTTTGCCCATCGCGCTGCTCCTTGGACTGACCATTGTAGATCCTTTACCCAGCAGTGATTTTTGGATCAATTGCCGCCGGGGGAATATTTACTGGGGCCAATCCATCATATACATATTCTGGTAAGTCATCAGCAGTGACTCCGGGGCCTCGTCTCCAGTGCTAATGATTACAGAACTGGTCAATCAGCTCACCGTCTCGGGTGCCAAATGCATCGTCACCGACACCCCTCGTCTTGAAATGGCGAAGAAAGCTGCTGCAGCTGTAGGCTTACCGCCAAATTCATTGGTCCTCATCGATTCAAAGGGCAGCAGCACAGTCGGTGGCGTGCCGTCCCTTCATAGCTTGTTAGGCCACGGGACATATTCTTGGAAGAGGATATCAGACCCCAAAGTCCTTGCAGATAAGTATGATGCCAACGGAGCTTCTTCAAAGTCCACAGGCGCTGACATATCTCTCAGACCAGCAGTCCTCAATTTCAGCAGTGGCACTACCGGTCTCCCTAAAGCTTGCGAGGTTACCCATCTGAACTTGGTCGCCAACGCCGAGCAGTATCTGCACCTTGACCGCGTGGCGAGAAAGCGGAAGAATGACCCAACCTTTGCAGCCAACGATGTCCACTGCGCCTTTCTGCCCTTTTACCATGCTAGTAGGTCACTCGTCGTCCTCATGAGATATAAGCTGACCAATGATCTCAGTGGGACTTATCACATTCTGCATCTTGAATGTCAAACGAGGCTGCACCACCGTCGTAATGCCAAAGTTCGACTTGAAGTTGTTCCTCAGCGCGATCCAAGACTTCAAAGTGACATCCCTAGTCTTCGCGCCCCCAGTGGTATCAATGCTGGTCAAGAGTCCCCTCGTTTCAAAGTACGACGTTTCAAGTGTGAAGTTCCTCGTCTGCGGAGCAGCGCCACTCCAGGCCGATGTCGAAAAGCGACTCGAGGCACTATTCAGCAAGACTGGCGCTCGTAGCCGGCAGGGCTGGGGTATGAGCGAGGCTACCATGGCGGTTTCGCTCTTTGGGCCTGATGAGTTTGATCCCTCTCATGGGAGCGTTGGATACCTGGTGGCCAATATGCAGCTCCAGATTGTTGATGACAATGGCAAGGCTCTTGGTTACGATGAGGAAGGGGAGGCTTTACTGCGCGGACCGAACATGTTCAAGGGCTACTATAAGAACCCTGCTGCTACCAAGGAGGCATTCACTGATGATGGCTGGGTAAAGACTGGGGACATTGTCAAGATCGACAAGGCAGGGTTGATTACTATTGTTGATCGCAAAAAGGTATGGGATGGCAGGAACTTGCTCATGACGCCCGCTGACTGTGAATACCAGGAACTCATCAAGGTCAAGGGATTCCAGGTCGCACCGTCAGAACTGGAAGGCCATCTTTTGGAGCACGAAGGTGTCTTGGACTGCGCAGTGATTCGCGTTCTACGGTACGAGTACATCCCTAGCCTATCATGATACATCAACTGACAAGCCCGCGACAGTGATGGACAAGAACATCCGCAGGCGCACATCGTCCGAAAAAGGCCAGATGCGACAGCCGAGTCCATCCTGTCATTCATGGACAAGCGCTTGTCTCCGGTCAAGCGAATCACAGGCGGGATCGTATTCACGGATGCCATTCCAAAGTCCAGGTCTGGCAAGATTCTTCGACGGCTGATCAAGGATGGCTATGCTAGCAAGGACCCCAGTCCTCGTCTGTGATGGGGTACACGTACGTCAATGGGCGGTGAACTTGTCCTGATTGGGATATTTTGGATGGAAATTTCACCCTCGGCAGAAATTCTGAGCCGGCGGGGATGGTTGGTTTTAGGCGATTGGTCAGTGGTTGGAGCGTGACACTAATTGATGGTCGCCAAGATTGAGGGTTGTACTGATCAGCGGTTTGAACCTGTTGTATTGCGAGACAGTCCGAGGATTCCGGTGAAGTTTATTCTCAGGCTAGTGATATACTGCCAGCTTTTACTGGTCGAGGAAGGCATTCAACCTGGAGGGCCATGCATCAAGAAGAATTATGTCGTACAATAAAGGGAACAGCTTGGCTTTATCGAGTTAGAGCGATACATACTTTGCTTTCTTGCAGCCCGTTCACCTTCCCCAGATTAACCCCGCGAAATGCTACCCCACGTTTGAACTCTCCTCTCAGCTAGGTCCCCTTCTCTGCTTCACATATTTTGACTTTTATCATCACCTCTTCATCCACTGTGCCAATCGTAACACAACAATGCAGGAATCGGAGACCCCTAAATCGGCGCCTGCCCGAAGACGAGCCTCTAAAGCTTGCATGAACTGCCGCGTCAGAAAAGTCCGTTGCGATGTTGTCCGAAACCCACAAAGGTGTACCAATTGCGCGCTTGATGATGCTGAGTGTATAGTCAAGGACCGGAGGGCAAAATAGTAAGTTCTTTCTTGTAGTGGTTCGGACGATTATTGACAGGAAAAGCCGCAAAAGACTACCAGACATGCCCGAGAGACCAAAGCCCATGGTCTTTCGAAATAGTTTTCAACAGCAACAGGCAAATAAAGACGCTGCAGTCACCGGTCCCATGTCTCCGCATTCCTTGGATCAAGCGACTTTGCTCTTTGAGAGTCCGGCAGACCATAGCCCTGAGAGCCCATCAACGTGCTTCGAGAAAATCGAGGACTTGACAGCCACCGGATGTTCTGAGAATGTATTCGAGCAGCCAGCGATTCCAAGCGAGGTACATCATGATATTGAGCCTTATGAACCAGATAGCACGAGATCACGTCAAAGTAGAGAACCCAACACCAGATCACATGTTACATACTCCTACTACCCATTCCTTACCCTCGACATGTCTGGCCTGGAGCCCGATGATTTCCACTATCTTGAGTCTCGCAATTGTCTGAGCGTTCCTACTCCAGAAGCCCTGGATGACTTCATTCGAGAGTATTTTCTGCACGTGCATCCTGGTCTTCCTCTGTTGGACGAGGCCCAGTTTTGGGCTGTTTACTCTGGTGACAAGGAGCCGTGTGGAGAGCCAACCATTTCACTATTCTTGTTCCAGGCAATGCTATTTGCTTCATGCAGTGTAAGCTATCGCAGGCCGCGGCCATTATGATTGTGGCTAACTATTTTCAGTTCGTCCCTTTCTCGACGTTGAGATGTCTTGGGTTTACCTCCAGGCGCAATGCTAGAGAGAAATACTTCCGTCGCGCCAAGGTAACTTTAATTGCACTGAAGGTCTCAACCTCAAGGCTAACTTCTCTGTAGCTTCTACTAGATATCTGCTCTGGCACGGACCTCGTATCTAATGCACAAGGGGCATTGCTACTAAGTTACTACGCTACCACACGGGACCGAGCGCGTACAAACTCCATTTTGCTTGCAACAGCCATTCAGATTGCGCAGGGCGCAGAAGCTGATCAGTTTCACAAAAGGTCGGATCAACACTCTGATACTACCAATAGACTGAAGCGGCTTTGGTGGTGTTGCATAGTGCGAGACAGAATACTGCCTCTCGGCGTTCGGAGGCAGCTGCATATTACTTCGATAAACCCAGCTCTGAGTCACTTGACGGAACAAGATTTTGCGAAAGAGATTGAAGGGTCACAAGTATACTCAAACCAGACTAAGCGGAGTCTAGTTCATCTCTTTATCAGTCTTTGCGAACTGGCTGTTCCTTTCACCTGTGTGATTCAGACGGTCTATGGGGTTGGGCAGTCCGCTGTGGATGCCATATCACCCATGATAGAGAATAAGGGACAGATACAAGAATCCATCAGATTCTGCGAGGCCAGCTTGGATGCCTGGTTCGACAAAGCGACTATCCGGTTTCCTACCCCTGCTGGGATCACAAGTAGCGAGAAGTCGCTCGTTCTATATACGAATTTGATGTACATATACTATTAGTAAGTTACCAACTCCAACCACATGTTACTTGCTAACCATCCCCTTCTTTAAGCTCCGCCCGTGTCGCGCTCTATCAGTACGAGGCATTTGTCGTCAGTCTTACCTCGCCAGGAGCTTGTATGGACGACAAGTTACACCAGACGCGGCTCCATCTGGAGGATGCTACAATGGGAATCACAGACAACCTGAAGGAACTAGTTCAACTCAAAGTAGCCAAGTTTCTTCCAGTCAGCATGTAAGTCGAGCCCCTTTCCTCACCGCCAGCTGGGCTGACGTTTATCAGCATCGCGTACGCAGCGCTACCACTGGTATTGCATATTCTGGATGTTAAGCTTGCAAAGGCGCCATCGCAAACAGCCCGAAAGCAGGGTAGGCTAAACATATACGTGGAGGCGATGAAGGGACTGCAGAACCTCTATGATGGTGTTGACGACGTCTGGGCTTTCGTCCGCGGCGCTATTAACTCTGCAACTTCTGGGGCCTTGGGTTCCCTCTCACCAAGAGATCATGTCAGCCCTAAAAGCGCGTTCTGCTCTAAGCCATCCGCTTCTCTGCAGGCAGCCGACGACTGGGGAAACTTTCTATTGCAGAAACCTATTCTCTACCTACGCCTCTCACGGACCATTGATCTTTCATTGGCTGTCGGAAGTTATGCAGAGGACTCTTCGCTTGGTATATTGCTGGCGCCAACACACCTTTCAAGCCCGAGCCTCATTTTTATTAATGTTGATGTTCCTGCTGAGAGCCAGACCAGCGCTATTGCCAGCGACAAAGCATCTATAGAGGTGAGAGGTGACACAGAGACTGAAAACGTCTGTGCTGAAATGAGGTCCGACATATTCGGTAATATTGGAGACTTGGATGGATATGGGCTTGGGATGGAGTCTTTCCAGACACCTGAGTTCCTGGATATGTTTGAGTTGGACTTGGTAGATACATTGAACGGCGAGAAATGAGGCAGCGTTCAATTATGAATTCACCCTTTTAACTCAACATCTTAGCGATTCTTTCGTGCCAAATGATTTTCTTCGTTCAAGAAATCTAAATTTTATTCTGTGAAAAAATACTAAAACTGTGAACTACGGACTATTATCAAGCCAATACCAATATTTTAGTAACCCATATTGCTTCACTTGCAGAGATTAGCTTAATTGTTCGCAGTAATTTGTTCAACGAGGTACAGGGTGACCAGCCGCACCAGGGGTACTGATAAGATAAGCGAGCGAGTGCCTCAGGTAAGATTTCAGACCCATGATCGCTTGGAAAGCTGACATGAGTGAACTAATAACACTGTGACACTCAACAATCGCACTGGTCGAATTGTGAATGAATTGTTGGATCAACCTATGCGCGCGGCATATAATTTGTCCATCAGAAAATTCCCTCTCATAAATAATTACTGGCGCCAGTAGCAAGCCGCGATGGTCGGTGTACCGACAAGCAAAGGCTGTCTGCTGTGTCTGCAGCGAAGCGTCAAGGTATGAAGAAGTCTCACATTCTACTCTTACAGCGCAAGAGCTAAGTACAGCGAAAGTGTGATGAAGAAAGACCAAGCTGTGACCAGTGCCGGAGAGGTGGGCGGACTTGTCCTGGTTATGTCCGGCAGATGAAGTTCGTTGATGAAGGGCCTAAAGTCCGGCGCCCGAGACGCAAAGCCCATGCCTCTGGCGCCATATTACCATCTGACAAACCATCCGCTGGCAATCGTCGGCATAATGGAGATTTAATTCAGCATCAGCGAAAAAGAAATCCTGATGTTAGGCTGGGCCAACTGAGCACCTTCAAAGCTGATCGCGACCAAATACTTTCTTCCTTCGTGTCCGCCATGTTTCCGCTTGGTTCCTCCACGGTGCAAATCTCATTCCTCGGAAGCTGGCTCTGGCATCTTTCACCCCGCTTGGGCACCAGTACAGTTCTGGACCATGCTGCTCTATCAGTAGCGTGGGCATATTTCGCAAAGCTATACGGGGATCCCACCGCACTGCGGAATGCAGAGATGTCGTATTCATGCGCTGTGAGATGTTTGGCTTCGGCTCTCGACGATGCGAAGCAGCAGCTTAGCTCGAATGTGCTCTGTGCAACAGTCCTTCTCGGGCATTTCGAGGTATGTTCCGATGCTTCATCTGGTCTTCTGACGCTTGAGCTGACCTGCGGAATTTAAAGACCTTTGTCAATGCTAGCTACGCGTGGATAAGACATGCCGGGGGAGCTGCTCGGCTTATGCAGCTTCGGGGTGCTCGACGGTGTTACGAGTCTGCGTTTGAGTACTCAATGTTTCTTGCATGTCGTGGAGCAATTGTCAGTCGACCCTGTAACCTGCGGTACAAACACTGAACCCTTTTTATATTTCTGAAGCTTTGGCCTCTGGGCAACCGTGCATTCTGGAGTCCGATGGTTGGCAGAACATCCCAGACGGCCTGATCGAGTTTCCGCTGTTGCCGGCATCACCAGATATGTATCATCGGATCTTCAGTTACTTTGCACTTATTCCAGGGCTGCAGAGTAGGAGTAAGACAGCCACCTCTGATGAGACACGAAGTTCTCTCCTTCCAACGGCACAGCAGCTTCGTCAAGACATGCGGCAGTGGTATCAAGAGTATGCCTCTCAAGACAACAATCTGAGAAGTCCTCGTGCCATCTCCCCGGTGTCAGAGGGCTACCCATATCATTCACAGTATGACTACCACGATGCACTGTCAGCGACTATAATCACTGCATATGATGCATATATGATAGTCCTGAACCAATCAATGGCTCTTTTGGATGCCTCCTATGAAGAAGTCTTGGAAAACCAAGAGCTCGCGATCGGAATCTGTATGTCGGTGGATTATTGCCTGCACGCTGGATACTGCGGCACACAGACCATGAGATTCGCACTACCTATTGCCCACTCGGTATTACCTCGTCACTATGATCAGTGGACCAAGAAATGGATAGGCAAATTCGACTCAATAATGGAGGCAACGATGATACAGCCACTGTACTCTTAGCCTATCTATGTATAATGGTGTAACAGGGACAGCGTGTTGCGGCTATCTAATATCCAGTGACTGGCTTCGGCCGGTAAGCTGACTCAAGCTTTGCAACTTCATCATCCGTCAACGTGATGTTAGCAGCCAACACCGCTTCATCAATCCTCTCCTTGCTATTCAGACCGATTATCGGATTGACTCCCTTATGTAGACACCATGCTGTTGCAATTACCGCCATTGGAAGCCCCCTCGCCTTAGCCACCTCTTCAACCATATCAACAGTTGCCTTGTCGTTTTCGTTCTCGCTATCGTAGAGCCGACTGAGTGCTTGGTCATACTGTGTCCTCAACGACGTCTTCTCATCGAAACCATTCCAAGGGCGCGCAAGGACACCACGAGCATTGGGGGACCAATGGAATAGAAGGATGAGTTACGCTGATAGAATTGATGTTGAAGACTTGACTTACAGGAATGCAACCAACTCCTACATCCTTGCAGTATGGCATCATCTCTCGCTCTTCCTCTCGGTAAAGAAGGTTGTAATAGTTCTGCATAGAAATAAACTTATGCCAGCCATTTTTTTCTGCTACGTTCTGCAGAGCTTGAAACTCCCAGGCAGGCATCTTTGGTGATAGATATTAGTCGCCATGGATGAGATGGGAGTGAATATTCTTGACTTACAGAGCTAGCTCCAATATACCGTGCCAAGCCAAGTTCCACCACGTCGTTGAGTGCTTTCATGATCTCCTCCCGCGGGACATCTGGATCCATACGCTGGATCTGTAGAACGTCGATGTAAGTACCCAGCCTCTTGACGCTAGCTTCTACTGCGTCAAAGATGTGTTTGCGCGATAGCCCAGCTCTGTTCACCATCTCCCCATCGTTGATGGAAGCAGCAAAGACAGAGAGTTGAGGCTCGCCTGGGGCGCTGGTGGCGAAGCGGCATTTTGTCATGATCACGACACGCTCTCGGGGAATGTTGTACACTGACAGAGCTTTGGCGATTATTTCTTCGGAGACGCCGTTTGAATAGAGATCCGACTAAATAATTATAGCCGTGGTCAATCCTTACGGTCATGCTGTTGACTAGGAGGAGGTAACTTACAGTATCCCAGGTGTTGATGCCAGCTTTGAAGGCGTGTTCGAGGAGGGGCAGAGCCTCATCTTCCTCGAGAACCCACTTCAGCCAATCTTTGCTCCCATAAGACATGGCTCCCAGAATGACCTTGGAAATCTTTAAGCCAGAGCGACCAAGTCTGTTGTAACCCATGCGTGTTGTTTGGGGTTGGATGAGAAGGTCTTTGACATAGCCATGCTGAGAAGAGGACATGATGAGAAAGTAAAAGTGATGGGCTAGCAACCGACTATGGCTGTTAATTCTTCAGATTCAGCACTTCTCAAGAAATTTCATAGACCTTTTATAACTGCAGTCTTATACTGGTGAATTCGTGATCCGCCATCCGCCCACGAGCTGACTGACTGACTGACTGCAGGGGTCCAAGACATTGCACGCTAAACCCAGAATGGTTCCATGTTACGAGCAATACTAATCCACTTCAGGCTGCATGATCCGAACTAAGCCCAATATGGCTCCAAGCCACGAACTTTAGGGCCGGCTTTCGGCTTACCGACTGCAAGAAAGCCACTGTTGATAATAGTTCAATTACGAGGAAGCGGTTGGCGGAACTGGCGGAGCAGTATGAGCAATACTTGCGGACTTGGTAGCTGAGAAATGAACAAGCGCGAGATGAGAGACCTGGTCGATTGACTGTGACGAATATAAGGTCATTAGGGCCCAGGCAAAGTATGACATGTTCCAGCAAATCTAAGACTTTTACTTTATCATTCAATCTCAATCTCTCCCTTTCACAATGGTATCCCTTACTGAAGGCCAAAAGGCTACTCTGAGTCCTGAAGCAGTCGAATTCCTCGCCAAGATCCGCCACCCTCCACTAGCCAATACCCTCTCATCCTTCATAACATCACCATGTCGAGTCCCAGGTCTGCGACAGGGCTTTACAGAAAAGACAGTTCCTGGCGAGACTCAACTTATTGAGAATCACAAACTTCGAATCTCCGAGACTCTCATTGCTGGCGTCTCAGTTGTCATGATTGAGCCACCGACCATCAAGCCTGAGAAACAGAACAAGATACTGTTCAATGTCTTTGGAGGAGCGTTCATCATGGGAAGTCCACGAGATAGAGCTACACTGACCATGGCGGTTGAACTTGGTGTCCGTGTCTACTCGGTCGACTACACCAAGTCTCCCGAGGCCAAGTATCCTGAAGCTCGGGATCAGTGTCTTGCTGTATACCGCGAGCTCCTCCAAAACGGCCCGTCGGGCGCCTCCCCTGTTAATCCGTCGGATATCTACGCCATGGGTTGCTCTTCAGGTGCGCAAATACTCGTCTCGATGCTTCTCGTAGCGAAGCAGAAAGGGCTTCCGATGCCAACAGCCGGGATGTACCTCTGCACGCCTGCACTCGACTTGAGTGGAGCCGGTGATTCGATGGTCTTTAACTCCTCGGGGCGCGACATCATGCCCGTCAGTCTTCTCACTGGCATGGTATCTCAGAACTATGCTCCCGAGGGGATCGATGTGACGGATCCTCTTTACTCGCCTATTTACGCTGACTACGATGAGTCTTTCCCGCCAACGGTTATCACAGTCGGGACACGGGATTTCGCGCTCAGCCATGGGATACGCTTCTATTGGAAGCTTAGGGAAGCGGGCGTCAAGGTTGAGCTGTTGGTCTCTGAAGGAATGTGGCATGGATTCAATTGGGACCCGGTGATCCCGGAGTCAATCAGGGCTCGTGCTGCGGTGATTGAATTCTTAGAAGGCTTTTGATAGCATTTGACGGCTGGCCATATCTTGGAGCTATGTTGTTTAGCAAATATTTCCAGGAGTCTCTCTAGTTGACGCGAAGGCCTGGCTCGCGGGCACCAGCAGCCGAGAAACGTTAAGGCTTTGCAAGGTGATCACAAGTGCTTCGTACGTCTTTTTAGAGATGCAGAGGCGGTTATTATTAATAGCTTGCTGAAATTGGCCCAGGCCGAGGCAGGCGTCCCTCATTCAAAGTATATAGCTCCTGATCTAATAATTTCTTAGAGCTATAGGCCTTAGAATCTTTTAAATTTTTTATTAAAGAAACGAGCAAGTATAAAAACTTCCCCTATTAAATATAAGAGATAATACTTGGCCTTAGCTAGTTATACTACATAATCAGTCCAGTCCAAGATATTATAACAACAATTTAAGTTTCTGCGATTGCCGCCTAATGTCAGCCCCGCTTTTATCACCCTTCCAACTACATACTCTCCAAATCGCTCGCGACTTTATATTCCCTGCAGTTCATTCTTCGTCTCGTTCTTCCAGGCACTTGTCTAGTTACCTCTCCCGCCATCCTCTCCCCCGAAATATGTCTTCTCGTCCTCAAACTCCGCCTAACAAAGACCCTTGGGAAGACGAGGACTTCCGTTTCAAGACCAACGGCACGCCTTGTGAATGGGGTGAGGCATATCATCCTGGTGGCTATCACCCTGTTCACCTTGGTGATATTGTACAAGAACGATACCGTGTCATTCGCAAAGTTGGATGGGGCCAGTTCTCTACGGTCTGGCTTGCTGTGGACATGCAGTATGCTATTATCTATATAACCTAAAATTTACTGACACCGTTGACCAGGATGAACCGCTATGTATCTTTGAAGATCACTCTTGCAACACAGCCTCAGAATATGAGTAGAGAGGTTTCTCTATACAGATCTCACCTCCAAGATGAGTTACCATTTCTTGTAGCTCTTCACGACACGATTAAGATTATTGGGCCTAATGGGGAACACGATGGCCTTGTTTTTGAGACCATGGGTCCAAACTTGACATCCTTTCTCAAGATAAGACCAGAGTTCCAGATTGGTGAGCCTTGGGAGAGAAGATTCACAAAGTCATTTGCAAAGAAGGCGCTACAGGATACTATCCAGGCGCTGCACTTCCTTCACGAACACGGTGTTATCCACGGCGATTTACATCCTGGTAACATCCTCACTTGTGTAGAGCAACTGCAGGTTACTCCCGATACAGAGACAAGCCTGAAGCAACCCGAAGGTGATGCTCAGCCTCTCAAACGGAAAGATGGGAAGAAGGACCTCTGGGCTCCAGAATACCTTCTTGAGCCTCGGCCTTTGAACGACTACTTCTCTTACGACCTGGATCCACTTGTGAAGCTCACTGACTTGGGTGGTGGTATGTTCTCTACCTTGAAGCGGTGAATACTAAGTACATTAAGCTGACCTTGACAGCCTTCACGGAAGAAGACTCTATAGTTGGTGCTAAAGCCATCACGCCAGTTGCACTCCGAGCCCCAGAGACAATTCTTGGTGAGCGTCTGGGTAAAGGCATTGACATATGGGCCTTTGGGTGCCTGGTATTTGAGATGATCTTTGGCCGACCTCTGTTCGTTGCGATCCAATCCCTTGAGGGAGAAGACTACGACGAGACCTCTAACGACGAACATCTCATTCAGCTATGGGAGGTCATCGGGCCATTACCGAAACCACTTCTTGAGAAGTGGCGCAGGGCAGATCAATATTTTGATGCAAGTGGGAACAGACTGGAAATTAAGCCCCAAGAGGACGACTACGTAAGTGGTGATGAAGATATGGATTCAATTGATGAGATGGACGATGAGGAAAGTAATGGCCCTCCTCTCGCCTATCTCGGCCAGTTTCTTTCTATCGAGGATCAGATCAAAGAGGAAAGACCGGATGATATCAGCGAGGAAGAGTCTACAGAGATCGTTCAGCTCTTGCAGTGGATATTCCAGTATGATCCGGCTCATCGGCCTTCAACCAGTGATCTCATCAATCATCCTTGGCTTCGTCCAACGACATAGACAGATCATAGTATAACTGAAACGAATATTGGATTATTTTTACTGCTGAAAGCCTATTGTCTCTATAGCTTATCACTCCTTCTCAAAGGTTCCTCCAACGATACCTGGCGTGCTCGCGAACGAGGTACCGTTATACTTGCCCATCTCATCCCGTCCCAGCAAGAAACTCTCAGGTGGGCCAAGATAAGACTGTCTTACGCCACCAAGATCAACCACAATCTTCTGAATCAGGATATTCGGCAGAAGAGCCCAGATTCTTAACTTATAAGCACCCTCCTTGGGAACGTTGAAAGACGAAGTGGTATAGTTTCCATACAAGCCCCAAACAGCATTGCCGACAGCATAGCCCCAGCCATCGGGCATGTTGGTGCCCATGTTGGGACCAATAGGTGTGACGATCTTTGGGTCGGGTTGTTTCTTGTCCGCTGGGAAGAGAGTGATGCCGTATTGAAGGGGGTTACTGTCACCGAGGTAGTTCGCACCCGGGGACATGAAGACCGTCACGTTGGCGGCTGAGCTGTTGCTGAAGAGGTACATGTCGTACTCCAGGGCAGGACCCTCGCCAACCTTGAGCTTCTCAGTGTTGAGAGGGTACAAGCCCATACCAGCGAGCGTGCGACCGTAGTTCTTGATGGTGTGATACTCGAGAGAAGAGTCATCAGAGTCACCCTCATGGATCTTCTGATAGTGCGATGCCTCGATAGAAACATGTCCATCAGACTCGACAAACCCTTCTTCAAAGCTATCAGGAACCTCTCGGTTGATAACAGTCACGACCAGCTTGGGCTCATCGCCAGCATACTTCTCAAACCCACGACAGTCACTAGTAATGTTGATCATAACTTGTGTCGTGTTAGGCGCCTGGGGAGCATTCTCCCAATCAACCGTGATGTAAACACGGCTATCGGTGCCGTTGTCACCACCAACTGTACCGTTGTACTGGGAGAGCTGGACGAAGTCCTCCCACGGTGCTGCGCGCCAGTTGCAGCCCTTGTTTCCACGGTGGAAGACGTCGAAGTATCGGGACTGGGCTCCGTGGGGTTCCAGGGGAGGAATTTCGAGGCTGTTGGAGGACAGGGAGTGCCAGCGACTGTCGCCCTGGATAGTGGCGTTTGAACCCTCAACGCCAACGCCGTACTGGCCGCCGAGTGATGGCCAGACGTCTTGGACGAATCGGAGATCGGGGAGGGTGTTTCTCATGGGCTGTTGCCAGTATCCGTCATAGCCAAGGTGAGTTTCTAGATAAATTAGAGGAGTTCAGATAAGGAAGAGTGAGGGACTTACGATCGAGCATGTGCGCCCACTTGCCATCGAGCAACTCGTTCCATCGCTGTGTCAGATTAGAGTCCTTGTACATCAAATCCACCGACTTCCAGATAACATCATTAGCAGAGTTACGCTTCTGTCCCGCGTACAGCTGATTCCTGGCGCCGAAAATCTGGATCTTGTTCACGATCTCACCGCCAAGAACAGGGTGGAGCAGCATCTCGAAGAAAGCGGGCTGGTACTCCGAGTCAAGCTTGTCGTAGACAGCCTGGGTATCCTCCTTCAAAGCAGCCCACTGCTCAAGAATGGCCTCGGCTTCGTGGTAGTTGATGACGGAGTAGACCTGAGGCTCGAGCAGCTCGAACTTGCGGCGGGCAGCGTACATGCCATAGCGCGTCATGATGTCTGTGATGGCCTCGACATGTTCGCTGCCAAACTCGCGCTCGACCCAGGCCTCAACCCACTTGGTTGTGCCCTCCTTCTCCCACTTCTCGGTGTCGTAGGCAAGGTCCATGAAGTGGCTGATGGGGATCTCCTTGGGCTTGAGATCACCAACGTTGACGATCCAAATGCGACGGGCGTTTCGGTGGTAGGCGAGAGTCATCTGCTCGGTTGTCTTCTCGAGTTGGATGGTGTTGATCCACTTGTAGTTTCTGGGGTCACCAACGTAGTCGAAGTGGTAGTAGACACCAGCACCACCAGAACGGTCTGTCTCATTGGCAAGAGGAAGACGACGGATGTTGCCCCAGTTGTCGTCGGCCCACAGAAGGGTGATGTCCTCGGGGACGACGAGGCCGCGCTCTTGATAGGACTGAACCTCCTTGTAGAGACACCACAGAGATGGAACGTCGGTCAGGTTCTTGACCTTGAGGCCTTCCTTGATGATCTCTCGTTGGTTGTCAACAAGAGTTTCGAGCATCTCGACAATTCCGTCAATGCCGAGATCGCCTTCAATAGCTGTGTCTCCAGTTCCTCGCATGGCCATGGTCCAGAGGCTGTTTCTAGCATATGGCTTGGCTCGCGAAACACCATAGCGGAAGTACTCGTCGATGGTCTCGTTGTTGGTCTTGTACTGCCACTCACCCTCGTAGAACGTTCGGAACTCGTTCTGTGCCCGCATCATAGGCTCAGTGTGAGATCCACCGAGGACAATCTCGTAAGCATCAAGGAGAGGCTGGTTAAGAGGGTCATCGATGTAGACCATGCTGCCCCAGACAGTGGGCCAGAGGTAGTTGGCTCTCAGACGGAGCAACAGTTCTGAGACGAGGGCGTAGAACTCGTGATTGTAGGGAGCCTTGTTGTTCCAAGTTGGGTCCCAGCGTGAACTGTGCGTGTCAGTGGCAATTTCTATATGTGGGCTGATATTGCTTACCCGACCCAGCTGGAAAGTCCGGGCTGCTCGTCGTTGAGAAAGATGCCTCGGTACTTGACTGAAGGAGACTTCTGAACCTTGGGCTTGGCAAGCACAAAGATCTCGTCTCGTTTGCGGATAGGAACATCTGCCCACCAGTACCAAGGGCTCACACCAATCTGCTCGCTGATGTCGTAAATACCATAGATTGTACCTCTGGGGTCACTTCCAGCAATGACCAGGGCTTCGGCAGTGCCCTTGATGGGGTCTTTGACAAGCTGGCTGACGAAAGACTCCCATTTGCCTTTTATCTTGCTAACATCGAGTGAGCCATCTTTGATCAGCTTGTCAATGACCTCAGAGTGGCCAATTGTACCGACAATGATCTTGGTGTTGCCAGCGTTGGGTTCTGAGTAGTTTGGTCCAGAGAAGTGCTGTTCATCAAGAGTGCGGTACTACAATCTTAGTGGAAGTCTCTGAGGGCTTAGCAAGTACTCACGTGTGTGTTGTTCTTGACATCCACGGGCTTGAACTTATACTTGGCCGGTGATGATTTCTTCTTGCCGTTGCTCAGAGTGAAGTTGGTGCCAGTGACACGGCCAAAGTCGACAGCGAGGTCACCAGCAGCGCGAATGACGCCCCAGTACTCATCCTTGGAGACACGAATCTGACCAGACCCGGCATCTCCACCGACGAGTTGAAAAGCGTCATCCGACTTTTCGAAGGCGACAATGGACTGTTGGCCGAGACCTGCTACCGCCGGCAGCAGGCCCAGCAACGATAGGTACAGCTGCGAGACCTTCATAGCTAAAGAACCCTTCAAGCCAATGAAGATGACACCTCACAGCGCTCTGAGCTAAATAATTTGCGTCTTATACACATCGTCCGGGTAAATTCAGAGATCAACATTCGAGAAATGCAAGTTTAGGCACTATCGTGGTTCATGTAAGTGGGACATTTTCACTCACGAGATAGGGCATGATCATCGCAGCGTCGCATCGTGCCCCGCAAAACCAGGTTCATTAGCCACAAGGCCGGCTGTAGTCGAAGCGACTCCGGGGTACGGGCCAATAGGGAATATGTGCACCATTTACCCAGGGAGATCAGGCCAGGCCCCGTTTGACAGCAGCAAAACGTCTTGTCCCGAGTGCTAAAGAGGTTAATAACCCCGCTGCTGGGCGGGAGGTCTTTATTTGTGGAAGAATAGCGATGCACGAGTTATGGTGATGTCATGAATGGAGATCGCATGTTGAGTAGATCATGCTTATGTTAAAGTTTTCTGCTCCGTAGCAGTTGGGATGAAATTAAGGTACCAGCCACGTTTCATTCATGCTTTGAGACGGCGCATGTCACTTCCCTCTCACGACTGTCTCCGTGAATGAATGGCCCAGGGTTAATGACTTAGAACTTGATAACTTCTAAAATATCCTAGTCTCTCAGCTTCAATGACTTGAAATCTCATCATCATTCAAGTGCTCAAATGATCACAATTTCTCTATACCATTCCCAATCCTCTTTCGATCTCCCTACGAAGTCCATTTTCACGCTACTCATATGCCACTGAGATTTCGAAATATACTGCTCTACAACCTTCCATGACGCATTTTCCTGTCTCCAGCGTTGGCTGAAAGGCTCGCCGCAATAGAATGACTGATCATGGCCAAGCATTTCTTCCAAATCTCTGTCGTCAGATCTCGTTGGTTGAGGAGTGGCCTCGATGTCGTCGAAGAGAAAGTAGAAGACCCTCTCTGTAAGCTTTAGCCGCCACATTTCGGAATGTACGACTTTAGATAGGCTCTGTGTGTTGAAGAATTGCCGAAAGATTGGGCGAGACCACACATAAGTTGGCCTTTCTTGAGTGTGCTCTGGTGTTCTTGGTGCAATTGTTAAGCCGCTATACTTGGTATTGGCCAAGCAATAATCGCCGTCAAATTTGTTGTTATTTTCATTGTTGACCGACACTTGCAGCCACTCGTCATGTACTTCCAATGGGACTTCTCGTGCTGGCTCCTCAAACGATCGTTTTGTGAGCCAACAGAGGAGCCTAGCCCACTGTTCCTCTATCTTCTCATTAGTGAGTAGGTCTTTTCCAATAAGTTTGCAAGCCTTGCTTATACTGCGGTGGAACCTCCAGAAAAGCGAGCGTGCAAACTCGGGGCCTATTGTATCAAGAGTAACTCGACCAAGCTCTTGAACAGGGGTTGAGTCTGAGGGAAAGACAAACAGCCAAAGAAGTTTCAGCTGCTCACTGTAAATAAGTTCAAAAAACTCATCAAGAGACACTTCAGTGCCTGATACGGAATATAGTGCCGTCAAGTGGTGATCAAAGGTATTATCCAACCAACTATGAGCTTCTTCGAGTTGGTGTTGCGTCGCAAATCCCACTTCCCAAATCAATGGGACACCCGTTCCTAATCCATCTCTCAAGCTATTATAGCTCGGTGACATGGGTCTAGAAAGCCAGCGCTGGAAAATAGCCCACTCCTCTTCTCTGAAGTCGAGGCGATAGTTCACTTGCTTGTATGACACGAAAAGCTTCTCCTGAGCTGGCAGACCGCTTGGGAAATTGCTTCGACCCAGTTTCCGTAGTCTTCCAAGACCTTTCTCGATTTCTACGCCAAAGACAAGGGCAGCATAGCTCTCTCTATTCCTGATTGAATGCAGATGGGGTAATGAAATATTTCTTGAAGCACAGGCCGTGAGCAATGGGTATTCAGTATAGAAGTCGTTCAGGTAATCCCGGGAAGCTTTTTTCGATTTGGGCTTTTTACCAAACCAGTAGAAAGTCGCTGGAATCGAGATTGACTGTTTCAGCGGGCTTTGGGTGGAAGTGCCTTGAAATGGCTCCAGACTTCTATAGCCTGGAAGCAAGTTCCTGGTCAAAGACCTTCGTTCCTGGTGTTCGGCAACTAATAATTTGTCTTCTTTCTGCCATCGCCTATAATTCTTCATCCATTGGTGCTGAAAAAAAGCCTTCAGTCGGTCATTGTCATTGCTGCAGTTGTTCAGGGCATGTCGCCATTCTTTAGCCAGATTGCGCGTCTTTTGTAGAATTTGGGCTTTTTTGACCACCCTCTGGAGGAATATTCGAGTTTCAAATTTCCTCTGCTCTAAAAGAGCCAACCAGCAGGTCTGTGTCTTCTTCCAAGCCGTGTACTTGGACCAAGCCCGTGTGGCTCCGAGCGACAAAAGCCACGCCCAGTCTTGAAGATACCTGATGGTGTCTAGTTCCTTCGGCTGATGTCCATCATTTGGTAGGTTGGAGTATTTGATAAGCCCTATAAAAGTATAGACTTCGGGGTCTGCTTTCTTCCGAAGAATTAGACAGATCTTGCATCCAGAAAGGACGAAGATACGATCATTTGGCTCGCACTTGCGCAGGACTGCTTGGGTCAGTGAAACGCGAATACGACCAGCTTCTGCAACATCAATTCCATCAACTGTTGACCGGAATCCAGAGAAGAGATACGGGGCCAGTGTGTCGATCTCAGCGGCTACAACACACAAAGAGCTAGTTTGGCGATGAACCCGAAATCCCGTATAGCCACTGGACATAAACTCCTTGGCTAACGAAAAATCACTGTTCCACTGTCCTTGGTACGGCCTCTGACCCTTTTCGCCCCAATCAGGAACCCATGATGGGAGGCCAGGCATGGACTGGCCATGGCTCGCCATATCAAGTAGTCGCCCAGCCACTTTTTGACTTCCTTTCATTAAGAGTCTGGCAGTCAATCCTATGTACACAGCTTGGGGCGAGAGCGTGTAGTCCGGCTCCACCGGCTTCTTCCAGAGCCCAAGTAAGGCGAAGATCTTGTCCCTTGGATCTGAAGCATCGCAGTCCCGTGTATCCTCCAGTAAGGTCAAGAAGCCATCAGCACCTACAATCTGCCGGGGAGAACCAAAATGCCGCATCCATCTCTTACTAGACAGTCTCTGAAGATTAGTGTGGAAAAAGCCCCAGTGCATAGCTTGACGGTCATATAGAACGAGTGCCTGCTTCGCAGATGCGATCTCTTGCACAACCCATATACGGGAGAAATATGGGTTTCTACTCAAGATCTCGGGATCATGCGCAAATTCCGAACCGCTTCCTCCATCACCTACTCCCAAGTAAATGAGAACACGGCTGGCAGTCGAGTATATCTCTCTCATCATGCCGACTTGATGAGTCCTTTCGGAAGTATCAGACTGGTTGATACAGATTGCGTCAACCCATAGGCACCTATCTTGATCGTCAAGTCGACAGTTTTGTAACGCATCAAAGCAGTTCTCGGTGATTGGAAGTGTATCCCAACGACTTCCAATGAATATAACGTGGTCCTTTTCCCGCTTGCCATCTCCTTTGGCCCAGGTATATGAAACTGCTTCGTACGATGCAACATTTTCCCTCTCATCTGAGGTCATCATTTCTGGCTCTTTTGACTCTTCGTTATGGTTTTGAAGGCTCACAGTTTCAAAGTCTCCATACAAGCAATCCCCAAAGTGCCCTTTGTGCAGTCTTAAAACACGGATCTTTGTACCATCGAGGGACTCATATGAGGTCTTGCTTCCTTGCAAAGATGTAGTAGTCTGAGCTGTCTTGATAACAGAAGAGCAAGACGTGTGCTTATCTGTTTCCTTATCGCACCATTCTTGGTCTACCAGTGAAACCAGAGCCTTGTGCAGCGAGCCATCGGGATCATGGGAGTAGGCGTAATTCTGATATGACACCGATGGCGGCCAGTTCAATTGCATAGCAGACCGTTTGCCCGCTGATGGAATCTGAAGTTCACCGTTGTGTTTGTTGCCCGCTCTATGAGAAGGGCAAATTTCTCCGCAGTTCATACATGCTGGAATATTAAGTCCTGAGCAGACGGCAACATCGGGCTTTTTGCATTGCGCTGTGTGCCAGTTATCCATAGTAGATATGTGACCTGGCGTCGTAAAGCGAGATTGATGGGGAGTGTGATGATAGTCAGAAGTTCGTTGCTAGATAGAAAAAGGGCCATTAATGGAAGTACGCAAAGTACACGTCCATGCGGAGGGGAATGTGAAATTGAACACAGCCCCAGCTCAGTCAGGTGTGATCAGTCGATTTTGCCCAACAATTACAGTAAGTAAGCAGCCAATATTGCGGCTCTGATCTACATCCGACGTATCGTGGGCACATACTATTGGCCAAATGCTTGAAAATCGAAACCACTTAGCCTATTACAGATGAGCCTCCTCTGCGCCTCTGTTAACATTGTCCAATCAGCACGCTCTGTGTTACAGCCCTCGAACAATTGTGATTTGGAGGGAAGAACTCGTCCGGATCATTTGAAATTATATGAGACGCTAGGCTGTTCTCGTGCTTGAGCTTGCATAAGCAGTCGCGACAACAGGTTTATTCACTGTTATAATCTTGGCCCAATTAACAACCTATCACACTTGATTTAGGCCAAGTAGTAATCCCACTCATATTTTTATTAATTTTCTTCTTTAACCAGGACTCGCGGCCACTTCTTACAGGACTTCCCGTACTGACTCCTTTGACGATTGTTGTGTGAACCAATAAAGAAACTCTGTTTAAGAGCTGCAGCTTGGTCAACTTATCTTCCCAAACCTTTGACTATATATTGAGTTTGCTAAGACATACTATGACTACCTAAGCGTCTAGCGCTTCTCCCAAGGTGAAATACCAAGTTATTCAGCCTTAATTCGATTGCATAAGCCGAGTACAAGCCTTTTTGCCTAGCCTCAAAACTGAGACTCTCCAGCGAAATAGGCACTCTGCCAGTCAAACTTCTGTGGCTTATAATCATCAAACTTAAACAATGACTCTTTGCCTAAGCTGCCTTGAAGCTGATTCACTCCAATGTACAGTGTGATCTCCAGGTCCGTTAACTTTTCCCTGGCAATCACTTTGCCAGCCCCATCGATGGCAGTCCATTTGAGATTCTTCTGGAAGTAGGCCATTGCCGTTGCTGACTCCTCACGGTGCTCGATGGGCACGGCACGCGTGAGCGGGACTTGGGCGCGAGACAGGACATTGGCGTGCTTCTGTTCGTAGCAGTTCTTGCAGGTGATAGTGTCCTCGGTGAGGACAGTGCTGAATGTGAAGATGCTGCCGACAAGATTCTTCTGTTGGCTGTATGGCGCTTCGTGGTCAACCTCACCAAGGAAGAAGAGCAAGGTGTATGATTTGCCGCTCAAACAATATCTAAGTTGAAAACAAATAATGTTAGAGTACTGAATGCAAGTAATATCGGGAGGGAGTCTCTAGAACATACCGGTCGTAGACGATATTGATTAGAGGGTCTGTTGATTCTTCTAGATGTTGGTAGGCCTGTTCTGGGGGCCCGTACAGCTCATTGATGTAGATGTGACTCTTCTTGGGAATCATGTCTCCAAACTCATCGGTGATCTTATCCATGTAGTCATAGGTATAGTTGAGCGCATCAACATAGCGAACCTTGTTGGAATTGAAGAAGTCATCGGGTTCACTTGAGGCATGGAAGGGAACAAGGTCTTTCTGAGGGCTGTCCTTAACCTCTTGCCCCGGTTTCTGGTGGAACCAGTTGCCTGGGTTGGAGCATTGCCAAAGGTGAAGCAGTCTGTCGATGTTGCAATGATGCAGCCAGAAAATGGGGTCGAATGCGGCCACTGGGACTGATCCCATGTGGCCTATGCCAGCACGATCTGTACCGCCACCAATGAAGTTCTATTGATAGTTAAACCACGCTATCCTAAATGCTTGGAACGAAGGAAATAGGATACTTACGTGGACACTGTTGTGAATCTGCTCTAGGTTGAGATAGCTCTTGGCAGTGTCTCCCGGCGCGTTTTCCATGTTTTCCTTGTCGTGCTTGGTAGAAGCGAAATTGACGTATTTGGTGGTGTAATTGTGCGTAAGCAGGCGAAACACGGCGTCCTTGAGCGTAAGATTGCTCAGTTCTCGGTGCACGCCCTGCAGGGACAAGTCTACCTGCTCGTTGTTGGATACTCCCTCCACCCACTTTCGTTTCTCGTCACGGAGCGTGATGCCATGGCGACTGGTACCGATGCAAATGTCCCACTAAGCGTTCATTCATCAGTGAGGGTACAAGGCTTCCAGCTTGTTGGTACATACTGGGGTATCTTGCCTGTTCGACTTTTCGTCGATGCGATAGTCGCCGTATGATTTATCGCCCATGGGCTTGTGACCGGGCATCTGGAATCGATACATGGGGTTGTCCAAGCTTTCATACTGAGGTTTACCCTCACCGCCCCAAGAGCTGATGATGGAAATTATCTCATTCCGGGCGATGTCGGGAAGACTTGGCTTCAGAGCCCAGTCCCAGTAGGGCAGACGCCAACGGCTTGCAGCAGAAATCCACTCCTTGTTTTCCTTGCCACGAGCCACGGCTTCTTCCATCATGAGATCGCTGAGTCGTCGCTACACACATCATCAGTCCCCTACCCTTGGATGTGTGAAGACATGGTACATACCTCGTACAGCATCATGTACGCCCGGTGCCAAGTGGGAAACAGGTAAGTGTTATGCTCGCAGTAGAATCCTCGCTCGATTCCCTTCATCCGTTCCTCGAGGTCCTTGGCATCGAGTGGGATTGGCGCCTTACCCATGTTCCACGAAACATTCCGGGGATAGCCGTGAATGCCGGCGATGCGGTAGAACGAGAGTTGGTTGTCAGGGGGGAGACTCTGGAACGTCTTCAAGGCTCGAATGAACAGAGAGAGCTCCAACGCTGTCTTGTTGTTGGTCTTGGCCTCGTTGTACCAGGCCTCGATGTTTCGACGAGGAGGAATCGCATCATTGGTGTTGATGGAAATGGGGGTCATCGGGAAAGGGTCTGAAATCTCGGATTAGAATACGTGGTCAGAATAAAGTTGCCGTATTGATGTTATGTATGCCTACCGTTGTCATCGCGAATGTCAATAACGAGGTGTCCATTCCTCGCAGAGATCTCCCAACCAGGAAAGCGAGCGCAAAGCCGGACTGCAATCACATTTCCAGGCTTTGTCATCAGGCCAGTCCGAGACCGAGGAGGCGCAGGGGAAAACTTGAACATACCTCGAGAGATTTCAGAAATTGACGGCTCATGTCAAAGGTGTCGCCCTGCATCCACTCGTAGGCTTTGGAGTCGACTCTGTTGGGGTGGCTTATGGCGACAAGTTCCTTGCCTTTGCGGTCCTTCTTAGGAGAAGTCGCATCTTCGTTGTCGAGGATGACCAGCTCGAACCAAGTCCAGTTGCCCTGCTCTAAGTCCGCGACGGACCCTTGATCGTGCGACTCTGCGAAGAGTTTGATAGCGCTAATCATACGGAGGGTTTGGGTAGCGAGTGGCTAGGAAACATTAGTCACAGTGATGCCAGTGATAAATGTATAGACCAGGAGACCAACCGGCGATTTGAACCAAATCTTGGTCTGCTTGGTGTCGCTGGATGCGCTGACAGAGGCATCCTGCTCGCTCCTGACGGCATAGCGCGTGTGCACAGAGACGGGCTGTTCCAGCTTGGGAAGCTTCTGAACCGCCGGCTGAGTGAGGTGGTTGAGACGGTCGAAGGAATCCATCTTGATTCTTTCCTACAGTCGTAGATGGAATGTTGATGTTGTTTGAGGGCTGAGATGTTTAGGCAGTTGGAAAGATGAGTTTAGTTTTCTGGTAGGTGTTTAGGGGCCAAGCCGGGTTTATATACACGATCCTGTCCTGCCAAAAGTCTAGTAGGAAGGTATACATCCATTTTGAAAGCCAGCATGTAAAGGGACATCATCACATCCCCTTCAGCTCATCCCGGCCTAGTACGGTTGGGAGAATGGGCCATGGGAGAACTATACAGAGAGTGAGACTAGTTCACAGTCAGTACCAATACATTTGCAAAGGCTCTGTAAACCCTTGCCCGTCCTGCACACCAGCTGTGTGATAACATGCCGATTTATCACGAGAATTCAATAGCTCGGCCTCCTCCCACCCACCCAGGTCTTGACCGCCGTCCACTACAGACCTATAAATCGAAAGCGGCTAAAAGCATACAGCCCGTGAGCTTCTAGGCCTGGCGATAGCAGTCATCGGGTAGCCAGTGGAGACTTACCCGCGGGCGGGTGTCGCCTCATCACTTGCAGATCTAGATCGTAACTCAGCCAGTGGGTGGTAGGCGGCCCCATAGTTAGCGCAGGGAGCTAATAGCAACCCTATTCAACTTTAGTAAATCAGCCAGCCACTTTCAGATCGATGATTTAATAGTCCCAAAGGTGAACTTGAGTTGCAACGCGAAGCTCTCGATCTCGTAGTTCTAAGACAAAACATGCAGCTTGCATTTCAGCTGTCATGTAATAGACCATTTTAGGCAGCGATAGGTGAATTATGCCGGTTTTCCTTATCCCTCGTGATGGGCACCAAGAGCTTTTGAGTGACAAGTCATTATCAATTGGATGCATGAGGTAAACAAAAGCCAATACTGCAAGCTTCAGTCAACTCATTCTCTTCGTATAGCTTGACAACTGCCCACTTTCTTATGCAGCATTTACGGCTAACGCGGCATCCCCAAGGTCATTTTTTTGTCACATTTAAAGGAGCCCGCATTCCCTCACGCTGGTTGGTGCGTTTACGGTTGGCAATGTCGAATATCTCCCTAACCGCCAACTATATCTTTTCCGTTTAGCCGATGCTATCAAGCGCCAATCTCATCCTGCTAGAGGTTTTCACTTGAAATAATGATGGCTAGTATAGGCCTTACCCTAAGAAACCTAGCCTTGAATATAGGTTAAGAGCCTATCAGTCTCCCTCACAGCAGAATTATACATAGTAGAATAGGTAAGAGGTCGAGTCTTTTAGCTCTTGTATGAACTGTCAAGAGAGGAAATCTTGTAATATATCGACCTTGCTTTGTTGAGCAACCATGATCCAGTACATCACCTGCGAGTCTGGGTTGTGTCGTGACAGCCGGGCAGCCAAAGTGACGCGTGAAAGCTTTACAGCGCTAAAAGCGTCGCTACACTGAGAGGCGAAGTGATAAACGAGGAGTGATGCAACGCGTCACTTGCTGACTGGCTAGTGAACAGAACGTGCTGAATCATACAATTATCGCGGACATGTCTCTGGAAGATTGTCTGAAGCCCAGGGACTAGAGCTTTGGTGCAGGACAAATACCCACTATGGGCCCCTTAGAGTTCCCGATAGATCATGTCAGTTTCCACATCTTGCGAGCCTGAGTACGTAGCAACAAACATGTGCTGTTGAAAACTTCTCCTTGGTGCCATGTTCACCATGTGGTCAACCAGAGCTTTAGGGCCTTTTACCACTACAACGAGGCTGTTATGAAACAGACCATTCCAAAAACGGACGCGCTTCCTTGTGCCAAACTTAGAAGGTTAATCTCGTGTGCAACGGGGACCGATACCTTACGATCAGCTTCGCCATGACCATTCACATTGCGCGAACAGCAAATGGCAGTCTTATATGCGAGACAGTAACCTTGAAACTGTGTCAGCGCGATCAACCACACGAAGAATGCTTACTCGTAATGTACTCCATCCGGATCTTCATAACTTTGCGTTGTTCCGTATCCTGATCGTTACCGTTCGGGCCTAAAATGGTAGATGACGGAAAGGTCGGATGTTTGAGCTCGCCACTTTCATCAACTTGCCGCTAATTCCTCATTTTGTTGGTACGAGATGCTAGACCCTCCAACTTGATGCCCATAACTGATCCAACAGGATAACGTGTTTTCATAAGCAGCCGCAATATCAAGTTCAATGCGAGACAATAAATTTTAATAACGAATATTACAGACTGCTCGATCATTGGCTCTAAGTCTACAAACTGAGATACGGCATCAATGACAGTATTATTTAACTAAAACCTCCTTTTTTCCCAACAGAACTATATAAAAGAAACCGCCTTCCCAAGTCAATGAACCGGCTTCGGCCCCGCACTTCGGGTTACGAAATATGTCCCGGCTTATTGCTTATTATTTCCAGAGTAAATCTCAGTTACCACGTGAGGTAAAGGCTCACCAGGCTTGACCCAGTCAGCATTGTATCTAATAGGGCTCATCTCATGAGAATTGACACCTACATTACCATCGATGGTCTCGTCCGCATAGGGGCGCCAAAAGTCCTTCTTGCCCTGGAACAAACGTCTGAGCCACCCTGGTAGGATGCCTCCAGGAATACGCCATGTCCAAGGGTCTTTGTCCTTCTTATTAGTCGCAGTCAGCTTGCCCATAGAAGCTGTCTCCACAGCCCATACAAGAACTTGGATAACGATGTAGCTGCAAATACCGGCAATTAGGCCATCGGCAATCGAAAACGTAAAAGGCATGATAGCGATGGTCAAGAACGCTGGGATAGCGTCACCCATATATCGCCAATTAATATTGACGACGGCTTGCATCATCATAGAGCCAATTAGAATCAAGACACAGCCTGTTGCCCAAGAAGGTATAGAGGCAAAGATAGGTGCAAAGAACAACGAGATAAAGAAGCAAAAGCCAGTCATCATAGCTGTGATGCCTGTTCGCCCTCCTTCGCCAATACCAGCTCCGCTCTCGATAAAGGCTGTCACAGGCGATGTGCCAAAGACAGACCCTATAGTGATACTGATGGAATCAACAAGATATGCTGTAGCAGATCCTTCGAAATCCTGAGTTTTCTCGTCTATGAGATTAGAAAATCTGGCCATTGAGTAAAGGGTGCCTGTGCAGTCAAGAATATCAACGTAGAGGAACGTGATAAGGGCGCGACCGAATTGGCCACTATATGCACTGATATCCCACTTTTGCACAGCAAGAATTCTGGTAATAGGATGAAAGTCCACAACCTTTTTGAAAAAGTTGAAAGAGTCATCGCCGACTGGGGTATAAGGGAAGGCTGTGACAGAGGTACCGCGTGGCCAAGAACAAACAGACACAAGAATGATGCCTATGAGAATAGCACCCTTGACGCGGAACATAGTGAGAACCACCGTCAGGATACCACCGCAGAAAATAGCAAGCCAAAGAGTCGGGTTCTGCATCTTGTGCGAGCCAGGACAGGTGCCGTCCTCCAATTTGTCCGCAGGAGAACAGCCAGCCAGCTCGACAGGGGTTGAAACAGCACCAGTAATGAGGCCGATGCCTTCGCTGTACGTGAGGCCGATAAGTGTCAAGAAGAGACCGATGCCAGCACCAGTAGCCAGCTTGATTGAACGTGGGATGGCTCGAGCAAGCCACTGTCGAAGACCGAGGATTGTGAGACCGAAGAAGATGAGACCCTCGACGAAGATGGCCGTCATGGCTACCTCGTAAGGGACAGATCCAGAGCCATGGAAGCCGACGACCTAGGTAGAACCACGTTAGAAATTATGCAAGATGTCAAAGCAGGAATACGTACATCGTACGCAAGGTAAGCGTTCAAGCCCATTCCGCAACTGATACCGACGGGCCTGTGCATAAAGTTAGCAGCCAATCATCAAAGCCATCACCAGCACCTATCGAGACTAACATGTTGGCGAGGGCGCCAAGGAAGAAGGTGGCCAGGGCAGAGATAGCGGCAGTGGCAGTGACTAGATCACGCTTGACCTCATTCTTGCAAAGGAGATAGTCCGAGTTGGCGACACAGATGGGGTCATCGGGAGTCGAGTCGCAGACACAAGTGCCTCCACTGTCAGCGACAATGCTGGAATTGACAGCCAGGATATATGCCATTGCGAAGAAAGAGATGAGACCTGCTCGGATCTCAGTCGTAAACCGGGAACCAGGTCGCTCGCGGGGCTAAAGTCTTTGGTCAGTGCGATTCTCTTTGCGATACTTGTTCGGTGGCGTTGGCTCACATGGCCAGATCCCTCCAATTGAAACCAGTGGCCTACGCGACTGTTGGCCACGCCATCGTTGATTCGACTGATCCATCCCATGATGGTGAAGCTCTTGAAGCAGAAATGATGCTATACAATGGGAGAAGAAAAACAAACAAAAAAAAGGCAGGGGAGAAAAAGGAAAAAGTAAACAGAACGGGGCGCGATTGGAAACTAAAGAGATTATGTCTGCAGTGGTGATTTATAAATAAGAGGCAACTGAAGAAAGATGGCAAAGAGACAAGGGGCAGATGGCCTTCGGCTGATCAAGCCAAACAGGAAGGATGTCTGACCCCTCTCCCTCTGGCACATTTGAAACCCCCAGAACCTTTCCTATATGTCGCAAAAGTGTTGGGAGGCGGGAGGTTGGCCCAGAGGCAACATGCATTAGCCAAAGTCTTGGAACGGCCAAGCGCACGGATCGTGGGAACTATTTAGGGAGGTCGCGTCGGCTTGGCGTTAACTAATCGCGGGCTATGATAACGCAAGGTGAAGGGTACCTTATTTGGCTAATAGCAACACCACGAGGTTGAGTTTGGTGGCGGTTTCAGCGAGTCTCAGCTCTAACGGGAGTTAAGATGAGCTCGGTAACTGGCTATAAACTCCCAGCTCTGACTTTGTACTCAGCTAAGCTCTTTTTTATGCTTCATTCTAATGGAGGAGAGTGGCATTCTGGTTGGTTCGGTTACCAGGAAGTGTGCAAATCCGGGCCATTGAACCGAACAGGGCTTATCTGGGGAATTATCCCACCCTCCTTCAGACCCCTGTCTGTTGCAATTATCCTTCACCACTTGAAATGCATTTTTACTCCCCCTATCCTAGCCTTGAAACAGAGGGCGTTCGTTCGCGAGATATTAACTTCGTGTAGACCAGATAAGACTGGGGGGAGTTGGCAATTCCATTGTATTTACATGCCCAGCGAGTCGCATCCCGCCCTCTGCAGACTTTTGTCTCGAGACTCTGCGAAACAGCTCCATCGCTGCTTGCTTTTCCCCTGGTCGTATCGCTTCCGAAAATGGCGACTCCATCTGATCACGTGTTACTCCGTCCTTTTAACGATGTAACGAAATGGGCCAAGTTTGCGCTTTCGCAGGCCAGTGGACGCCATGACTACCAACATACGTCACTTAACCAGTCGTCCCAGTCACTGCTGAGAGAAGGAGAGCGAGCTCTGCGACGCCTGGTACCTCTGCTTGCGGTGTCTTCTCCCCAATTGACTGAATTCCTGAGACATCTGACCCTGCGCCACGGTAAGGACAAAGTAGGACCAGCACCCAGGTCACAGCAGACGCTGACAGGCGAGTAGAAGATGTCATTTGTCAAGTTCGGTCGATTGACGTCTTGATCTACGACTTTGAGGACTTTATTGAGCCGCAGACCTTTAACAAGGCTAAGTTTGACGAGCTTCAAGCTGCGACAAAGGAATTGGCCATCACCCTTGTAGATGAGATTACACGGTTTACAACAAAGTCGGCTCTAGAATCACCAGCGCCGCCCTCAAAGTTTCCACCTCTGCCACCTCTTCCACAACTCACCAGTCCACCCGATGTGGCCAGATCGAACTCTCAAATGTCCATGCGGCCTCCGATCAACACTCTGAGATCTGGGTCTAGTCTTGGTACACATCATCAAAGACCCTCCTTCGGTGGCTCCGAACAACGCGATAGATCTTACTCTGCGGGACGTGCTTTGAGAACTGCTGATTATTCTACCTCACGGTCACCGATCACGCCAAGGGAGCTGGCATCCCCGATCTCCTTACCTTTGTCAAGCAAATACGCGACTCCAGAGCAAGAGGCCCAAACCTACCGCTATGTCCAGGCTCATCAACGACAAGACAGTGATTCAGATGCGATTCTAGACAGTTTTCAAGGTCTAGATGTTGGGGTCATCACTCCTCCAAGCTCAGTTGCATTATCCCCCAAGTCAACCGGCTACCAGAACGCAATCAACCAAAACACAGGAGGCTCCTTCGGTTATGATCATCATGATACTCCTTCGCCATCCGTGACTACTGAGCCAGTCTCGCAACAGGACTGGTCTACAGTCATTGGCCAACAACCAGCTCCTGTCCCAAGCCCTATATCTGCGACAGCTTCCCAATACACCGCCCCAAGGCTTACAGAGTACCGAAATTCTGGGTCCCACGTACCATCTGCAGCGTCGCCTGAACATCAACAATTGTTCATTGTCACTCAAGGGTCAGCGCCATCCATACTATCAGACGGAAGCGGCGCGTCAGGTTCTAAAGCAGTATCAACATCGTCTAGCTCAATCAGGAAAGATTCTACCTCCGTGACAAGCACGCACTCTCTACAGGGCTATGAGATCGGATCAGACAGCTCTCTAGTCCTTCTGGGTGGGCTATGTAAAGGAGCTCGAGCTTTTGCCTCTGGAGGTCCCGGACAGGCCGTCAAAATGGTTGGCGGCGGTTCAGACAGTGCAACAAAACCCAGAGAGTTTTCTCAAGAAACGCTATTTGGGCAAATGCTGGATAATCCAACTGAGACTTACACAGAACCAACTGCGCAGTGTCTTCATTGTGAGTACAAAACTCCCTACTCCCATTTGCGCCAGGACATGGATCAAGATCGTAAGTCATTCAGTCACCCACAATCGCTGTGAGAACCAAAGCTCAAAGGAAATTTTAGCATTGGCCAGCCAGCAGACGAGAGGGATTCTTCACCGTCCCCGCTTCCTCTTTAAATCTCATATTGCGGTCCGAAACGTCAACTCGGTGTACTTTGGTTGTCTCTTTTGTGATAAGACCAAGTCTACTCTCCGGGAAGACGACGCTACAGTCTTTCAGTCAATCGATCTCCTCTTTCGTCACATTTCTCGGCATGGCCATCCCTTGCCGCCTGTTCCGGGCGTGGAAGTAGTTTATGAGCACAGCGGAATAAACTCACGGGGGCGCCAAGACTGCGATTTATATTTCCCAAATTCTACCATGACTGCTCTGAATGGTGTGTCCCGAGCCAGCGAATCAAACCGACTCGCATCGTTGCCGGTCGCCAGGGCCGTGAAAGACCACATTAGGCGAAGCAATGAGAAGCCGCAAGCAAGACCTGATGCAACCTCGGAGGTTCTACAGTTCTTTTCAGGAGCGAGGATAATTGGCATCGAGTTCCCGGAGAAGTGGGACGGGAAGTGGTGCCAAGGCTGGCACGACGGAGTATTTGGAACATTTCCAAGTAAATTGATCAGCTTGGATATGCCACGACATGTCAAGATCGGGTCCTTACCAAACACGCCACGAACTGGAGTAGTCCGGTGGAAATTCGAGAAGCAGAGGCAGCCTGGCTGGCTGGCACTCAAGAAAGGCGACATTATCTACAACCTTGCCTGTAGGTTCTCCATCATCATCAGCTTTGACCTAGATTGACGCTTACACTATCTACAGGGGAGGATCCGCATGCGTGGTTCTGGAGCGGTTCAAATTCCAAAAGAGAGTATGGGATATTTCCTAGGTCTCATATCTTAGTAGAGTCTATAACGGACGGGTCACTTAGTCATGAGGATCAAAGACATCGTCCAAAAGAAAAGACCCGTTTTGGTGGCTTGTTTACTAGGCACAAATGAAAAAAAGGCAACAGCTTTGGGACATGTTTAGAACGCTGATGGGAGGTTGTAAGCTTTGTGACATCAGATCTGATATTATGTTTCGAGGGGGCCTTATTATATTCTTCTTGCTGGATAGACTTACCTAAATGATAGGAAACCCGATTTTAATATATCACAGACGCATGTCAATGGGGAAATGGTTGAAAATTAACGCCACTTATCCTAAGACCTATAATACTTCTTGGGGCGCGAGTAACAAGCCTCAACGACCTCCATGAGCATAATTGAACCTGCCAGACTCTTCATGATTGCATTGTGACGCTGACCCGCAACTCTTGTAACGACTTTCCTTTTAACACTTTCTTCCTAAAATTAGAAGCTAAATCGTTTGCTTGGACATCCACCACTTCACCTAATCGTCCTTAATCGCCAACTCGATCCATAAAAGATGGCTGGGAAATGTTACCCGAAGTTCAGCCGGCCATGTTTACATTCCGCCGTGGTCAGGATCCGTGATTGTCCCTCAAGAAATAAAATGTAGATAATTACAAGTTTGAAAGGTTTGCTTGAAGACGGCCAGGCTAAATGACCGACCGATAACCGGACTAATGATGATGATTACGAGACTATGTATATAGCGAGACTGAAGCCAGACGACGACGAGATTGAAGGGTAAGGATCGGCAATAAACACGGGCTAGAACATCGGAGGTTACGGATTAAATGAACTGCCGAGGCGAATGACTGTCAGTTTCTCCGAGACATGGAGACCCGGACATGCTACGGGTTCTTTACTCGCGGAATATTATATGTCCGCACCTTGAGCACCAAGACTACCCTAGATGTGAGGTTTTATGCCAGATATCAGTCCAAGAGTTATTCGAACTGGCCTGAAAGTTTTAAAATAAGCAAGTGATACTAAAATAATACAGAAAATAACTGGGCTTTCGACAATTCCCAAGTAAATGCATGGACTTCTGCTCTAGAGATCGTGTTGAAATACTTCAGCTTGCTCTCATCTCAACCACGTCGTAGTAATTATGCCAAATCTATCTTGGATTTTCGTCTTAAATCTCGTATCTGTGTTTTTTAAAAATAAATACAGAACATGTTACATTGAGAATATAGCAGTAGTATGGTTGCCACGCCAATGAATTTTTGAATTGCCAATGCAACGATGCGCTGACAAGTCCCGAGAAATTAGCCTTTTGAGGTCTGTAACAGCAGAGGCGCAGGTAAAGTTAATTCGCAGGCACGATTGAAACGTTGAGCTATGACCTCATTGCATGTGCCGAGACTCGCGAATAAGAAAAATAACCCGACGGAAACACCGCAGATGGAGTCTTCGGGTCCCTCAAATACCGCTATCCACGATCTACCGTGACGTCACAATGCACAATGCAAGATCTGAAAAAAAAAAAAACAATGGGTGAGAAAGTAGGTGAGTCAGCGCCTCACGGGTAAACGTAACTGCCGGCCTCCGCGGACGAGACCGCAACAGGCGGAGCAGGGGATTGCCATAATCCCCGACAGCTCCGCCGCAGATCCAAGCACGCACTAAGAGGCCGGCAGAAACCTAATTGCTTCCTTAGTTTTCGCACGGCAACAAATCTCCGTCATCTTCGATGCTTGGCTAGTGACGACGGCCGCTGCTGTCGGACTAGCGGGGACCCAGGCACCCCGACTCTATGGGCTGAATGGAATAGAGTGTCAGCGTGGCTGAAGTATGTCAGACGCATGCTCTGACGCTACCGAAGCTCCGACCTTGTCGTTTGTCTCTGATGACAGCATTGTCGGGGTGCTGTCGGGCCCGGCAGTTGGGGCAAGTTGAAGTTTATGAGGTTGCTGTTATCTAACTTAAAGCCCAATTCATTTCCCCCAGAAAGTCAATCATTCCATAGACAATTGACTGCTCTTTTAATCTTAATCCGGCTGATCTGATCAATTGCCTGACAACGGATCAGAGACTGACTCTGTTTTACGGCTGTCACATTCCAGTCAGATTTACACAAAAACACAACAAATAACACCATCATCATCGCAACGGCTTACTCTTCTGAACAAACAGCTTTCAGAATGACGCCGCGACACTCAACAGAGAGTCCACCAGACTCAATTGAAATGGAGCATTCAACAGGAAGCGAGGGCACTTACACCCGCCCCTCGCCCCTCACAAGGAGCAACACCATGATCATTGACGAGCAAGAACAACAAGAACTGCAAAGAATTGCGACAGGCATTTCGCAACGTCGCAGGCAGAGCTTCGCTACCGTCCCCTCCAGAATCGCCACAATTAATGAAGAAGACCCCGCATTGGACCCTACAAACAAAGCCTTCGACCTGTCGAAATGGCTACCGGCTTTTATGCATCAGATGCAGCAGGCGGGCGTGGGTCCCAAGAGCGCTGGTGTCGCGTTCAAGAACCTGAGTGTCTACGGCACGGGGGCGGCGCTGCAGCTGCAGAAGACGGTGGCGGATATTATTCAGGCGCCGCTGAGAATTGGCGAGCATTTAAAGTCCGGCAAGAAAGAGCCCAAGAGGATTCTCCATCAGTTTGATGGGCTGCTGAGAGGTGGTGAGACGCTTATTGTGCTGGGTCGGCCTGGCTCGGGATGTTCCACGCTGCTCAAGACTATGACTGGTGAGCTTGAGGGCCTGCATCTGGGAGAGGAGTCCATCATCACGTACAATGGTATCTCGCAGAAGGACATGATGAAGGAGTTCAAGGGCGAGACCGGTTACAACCAAGAGGTATGCACCCCATCAATCCACTCTGACGTTTGCTAACACCTTCTCAACAGGTCGACAAGCATTTCCCCCATCTCACCGTCGGCCAAACCCTCGAGTTCGCCGCTGCATGCCGTCTGCCCTCCGACCCCGAAAAGCTCGGCCTCGACGGAACGCGCGAGGAAACAGTCAAGAACGGCACCAAGATCGTCATGGCCATCTGCGGCCTGAGCCATACGTACAACACAAAGGTCGGCAACGACTTCATCCGCGGCGTCTCGGGCGGTGAGCGAAAGCGTGTCAGCATCGCTGAGATGATGCTTGCTCAGTCGCCGATGGCTGCGTGGGACAACAGGTGAGCACCAGCGACAAGTGACGAATTTATCAAGCTGACATGGGATACAGCACGCGAGGTCTGGACTCGGCGACCGCTCTCAAGTTCGCACAGTCCATTCGCCTAGCCTCCGACTACACCGGCTCCGCCAACGCTCTGGCGATCTACCAGGCCAGCCAAGCCATCTACGACCTCTTCGACAAGGCAGTCGTCCTGTACGAGGGCCGCCAGATCTACTTTGGCCCCGCCAGCAAGGCCAAGGCGTACTTTGAGCGCATGGGCTGGGAGTGCCCTGCTCGCCAGACGGCGGGCGACTTCCTCACATCCGTGACAAACCCCCAGGAGCGAAAGGCCCGGCCGGGGATGGAGAACAAGGTCCCTCGCACGGCGGAGGAGTTTGAGCGCTACTGGCATGAGTCGCCCGAGTGCAAGAAGCTGCGCGATGAGATTGAGGTGTATCAGCAGGATTATCCTTCTGATAACCGCCATGAGGCCATTGCGCCTCTGCGAGAGCGTAAAGCTCTTGTGTAAGTACCTTGCCTGGAGTTCTCAACGATATACTGACGATATGTACAGCCAGGATAAGCACGCTCGACCCAAGTCTCCTTACATCATCAGCATAGCGACCCAGATCCGCCTGACGACAAAGCGCGCCTACCAGCGAATCTGGAACGATCTCTCAGCGACCGCAACACACGTCGCCATCGACGTCATCATGTCTCTCATCATCGGTTCCGTGTACTACGGCACTGGCAACGGGTCTGCCAGCTTCTACTCCAAGGGCGCTGTTCTCTTCATGGGCATTCTCATGAACGCACTCGCCGCCATCTCCGAGATCAACAACCTATACTCCCAGCGGCCCATCGTCGAGAAGCACGCCTCCTACGCCTTCTACCATCCCGCTGCTGAGGCCATCTCCGGCATTGTGGCGGACATACCCATCAAGTTCATCTCGGCGACTGTCTTCAACATCATCCTGTACTTCTTGGCTGGTCTTCGTCGCGAGCCTGGTAACTTCTTCCTGTTCTTCCTCATCACGTACATCTCGACGTTTGTCATGTCTGCTATCTTCAGGACCATGGCTGCTGTTACGAAGACGGTTTCTCAGGCTATGATGTTGGCTGGTGTCATGGTCCTGGCTCTTGTTATCTACACCGGTTTCATGATTCGTGTTCCGCAGATGGTTGATTGGTTTGGTTGGATCAGGTGAGTGACTTCTTACTAGCTACTGAGTATCTGCTAACGATTACAGATGGATTAATCCTATCTACTACGCCTTCGAGATTCTGGTCGCCAACGAGTTCCACGGTCGCGAGTTTGACTGCTCACAGTTCATCCCCTCCTACTCCGGACTCAGCGGCGATACCTTCATCTGCTCAGCCGTCGGATCTGTAGCGGGATCACGAACAGTCAGCGGTGATGCATTCATCGAGACCAACTATCGCTACTCCTACTCTCACGTCTGGCGCAACTTTGGCATCCTCATCGCCTTCCTCGTCGCCTTCATGCTCATCTACTTCACCGCCACTGAGCTCAACTCCAAGACCGCTAGCAAGGCCGAGGTCCTCGTCTTCCAGCGCGGTCAGGTTCCGGCTCACCTTCAGGATGGCGTTGACAGGAGCGCTACGAATGAAGAGCTCGCTGTGCCTGAGAAGACCAATGAGGGCCAGGACTCTACTGCTGGGCTTGAGCCGCAGACGGATATCTTCACTTGGAAGGATGTTGTCTATGACATTGAGATCAAGGGTGAGCCGCGACGTCTTCTGGATCACGTCACTGGCTGGGTCAAGCCCGGTACCCTCACCGCTCTGATGGGTGTCAGTGGTGCCGGAAAGACGACTCTTCTTGATGTTTTGGCTCAGCGAACAACCATGGGTGTCATCACCGGAGACATGCTTGTCAACGGAAGACCTCTCGATGCCAGCTTCCAGCGCAAGACAGGATACGTCCAGCAGCAAGGTCAGTGAAATGTCCGCATTAGTTGACTTGATCCAGTACTAACACGTCTCAGATCTTCATCTCGAAACCTCCACAGTCCGCGAGAGTCTCCGCTTCAGCGCCATGCTTCGTCAACCATCAACCGTGAGCGACGAGGAGAAGCACGATTGGGTCGAGAAGGTCATTGACATGCTCAACATGCGTGACTTTGCCAGCGCTGTCGTCGGTGTCCCCGGAGAAGGCCTCAACGTTGAGCAACGCAAGCTTCTGACCATCGGTGTCGAACTCGCTGCCAAGCCCAAGCTGTTACTCTTCCTCGATGAACCTACAAGTGGTCTCGATTCCCAGAGCTCTTGGGCTATTGTCGCCTTCCTTCGCAAGCTTGCCGACGCAGGGCAAGCTATCCTCTGCACCGTCCATCAGCCCAGTGCCATTCTGTTCCAGGAGTTTGACCGGCTTCTCTTCCTCGCGCGTGGCGGTAAGACTGTGTACTTTGGAGACATTGGTCAGAACTCGCGTACTCTTCTTAACTACTTTGAGAAGGAGGGTGCTCGAGCTTGTGGCGATGATGAGAACCCAGCTGAGTGGATGCTCGAGATCGTCAACAACGCCACCAGCTCCCAAGGCGAAGACTGGCACACTGTTTGGCTGCGTAGCCAAGAGCGGCTCGCTGTCGAAGCTGAAGTCGGGAGGATTGCATCTGAAATGTCATCCAAGAACCCTCAAGACGATTCTGCCAGCCAGTCCGAGTTCGCCATGCCTTTCCGTGCACAGCTTCGAGAGGTCACTACCCGCGTCTTCCAGCAGTACTGGAGGATGCCCACGTATATCATGGCGAAGCTCATCCTCGGCATGATCTCTGGTCTTTTCGTCGGCTTCTCTTTCTACAAGCCTGACAACACGTTTGCCGGCATGCAGAATGTCATCTTCTCCGTCTTCATGATCATCACCGTCTTCTCTACCCTTGTTCAACAGGTAAGCCTTCTATCTCCGTGAGTCTTGAGACATACTGACCTGTTTAGATCCAACCTCACTTCATCACCCAGCGTGACCTGTACGAAGTCCGAGAACGACCCAGCAAGGCCTACTCTTGGAAGGCTTTCATCATTGCCAACGTCATCGTCGAGATCCCCTGGCAGGCTCTCACTGGCATTCTCATGTATGCCTGCTTCTACTACCCTGTCATGGGCGTCCAGAGCTCAGCGCGTCAAGGCCTTGTCCTTCTCTTCATGATCCAGCTCATGCTCTACGCCAGCTCTTTTGCTCAGATGACTATTGCCGCTCTTCCTGATGCTCTTACGGCCTCGTCGATTGTCACTCTCTTGGTTCTTATGAGTTTGACCTTCTGTGGTGTTTTGCAGTCTCCCGATGCTCTTCCAGGCTTCTGGATTTTCATGTATCGTGTCAGTCCTTTCACCTATTGGGTGGCTGGCATTGTATCTACCGAACTGGGTGGACGTCTTATCGAGTGTTCACGAGCCGAGGTATCTGTCTTCAATCCTCCATCGGGCCAGACCTGTGGCGATTACATGGCGGCCTATCTTAAGCAGGCTCCTGGTCAGCTGCAGAACCCTGATGCGACATCACAGTGTCAGTACTGTTCTTTGTCTAACGCCGATCAGTTTATGGCGGGCAACAGGATCTACTACACCGAGAGATGGCGCAACTTTGGCATTGTTTGGGCTTACATTGGCTTCAATATCTTTATTGCTGTTGCGACTTACTACATGTTCCGTGTCAAGAAGTGGAACTTTGGAAAGAAGAAGAAGGCCTAAGGTCACAATGAGTCAATGTTCGACTCTTGACTTGTTTTATTTGACTCAATATCTGGAGTCAGTTCTGTATCTTAGATTGGTCCCATAGTGGCAAAATAGTAGTCTTGTAATAGTGTTTAGAAGCATTTAATAATTTCAGCTAATATTTAAAACTTCTGTCCTTTGAATATGCATCTCTCTGTTTGGTGTTTCATGACGCTAAGCTTCTGACTTTTGCCTGAAAACCTAAACCTTGATTGAGGTCATTTGTCTGGTGGATGATTCAGATAGTAATTTCTGACAGTCAGTGACTTTTCTTGTAAAATGCCTGACTATCTGGATTTGGCTGATTATGCATGAATCATAATGACTGACAGGATCAGTTTATCCAGTGTCAGCCAAATCTTGAACAGCTTCCTGATTGAGCCAACCCCACCCGGCAGTGAGTCACGCCATCATCAGCAGCTTATCACATCTGAAGTATAATTCTTGATGGTTATTTAAATACAAGACGCGCTCTGAATTATTTGGACATATTTGGTTGAAAACTTGCTGCAAAAATCATACTACGCTCATTTGAAATCATGGCATTAACAAAACCATCATGTTCACTCTGCGATGTCTTCTTCGACAACAGTCTGGAGCATCGAGTGCATGCCAAGAGTGAGGCTCAGTACGTTTCAGCATGTGCATACATATGATGCTAGACACGTGCATACTGACATATTCCCAGTGTACAAGCCTTGCGAAATCGTGCAGCTGCTTCAGGCTTGATCGAGCAACCGACCGAGGACAGCGATACATTTTCGCATACAAGCAACGACCCAGAAGATGAGCTCTCAAGTAGCGACGATGAAACCGGAGACGACACTTCAAATAGTGTGATCCCTGACTTCGATCCCACAAAATGCATCATCTGCACTCACAGCGATGAAAACTTTGACAAGAACCTCCTTCACATGGAAACAGCTCACGGCCTACGGATCCCCTTCCGAGACCATCTAATCGTGGACTTGGAGACCGTGATATGGTATCTCTACTTCCTGGTGGCCACATACCGCGAGTGCATCTACTGCGGAACACGGAGACGGACCGTAGAAGGAATTCAGCAGCACATGAGAGATAAAGGCCACTGCAGGGTTGAGTTGACAGACGAGATGCAGGACTTCTACGACCTTGAGGGTCTGAAGGCTCACGGTCAAGGAAGCGCCGTGTCGGTTGATAATGAGAGTCTTAGACTATCATCTGGCAAGATCCTTTCGCACCGAGATGCGCCCTCCACTAAACCACGCCGAACGTCGCCTCAAGACGAGACCCAAGAGAAACCAACACCTCTTCCCAGCCATGAAGCATCCGATGCACTTACAGCCAGAGATAAAAAGGACGCCGCTCTTGCATCTCAGTTAGCAAGACTCAGCGTCAAAGACCAGCAGAGTCTGATACACCTGACGTCATCAGAACAGAGGAGTTTTCTGCTACAGAGAAAGAAGGAATTGAATGCGGTTCGTCGGTCGGAAAAGAAGACGAGGCTGAAGACGGAGAGGCTGAGTAACAGGACTATGATGACGCACTTCAAGAATGACGTTCCTGGGAGGAGCAACGGTTGAGGAAGAGAATGGCTGTTGACTTCAATTCGAGACATAGGCGCTTGTTATTACGGACGAATTAACGAATTTGATGATGCTAGGATCTTTTGAGATAGTAATAATCTTTATTTTTCTTCATGATGCTGTGTATCTATGATCTATCGTGTTCTACATCAATCGAAAGCCACCATCATTGAGCAGCAGCTGACCTGCGAATTCTGCTCACTCAAGCCAACTCGCACTCAATCAGACTCTCAACTCCATTTGCGACCGTCCAAATATTGCAAATCTTCAGTCCAGCCTCACCGAGCAGCTTCTCCCAATTCTCCTGCGTACGTTCTCGAGACGCAAGCAGAGTAAGCATCATAATATCCAACGCCGTGGCCTCCCATTGAGCGCCAGTGTTGGGAATGACGTTCTCGTTGATCAGAAGCTTGCTGTATCCAGGCTTCATGGCAGCTTTAACTTGTGCTAGAATCTTGAGGCAAGTATTGTCTGACCAGTCATGAAGAACGGAGTGCATGTAGTATGCGCGAGCACCTGGAGACGAGTTAGCGTGGTTCACTACAGTGGATGCAAGGCTGCGTACCTTTGATGGGCTGCTCGGTATAAAAGTCATACTTCATTCGTTCGATCTTGCTGTCCAGTGCAGTGATCTGATCAATCACAACTGGAAGATCCTGTAGGATGAGACGACCCGGGGCATCGGGGAACTTGCGGCAGAACTCTCCAATATCATGGCCAAATGAGCCACCAACATCAACCAGCAGAGCAGCATCGTTTGACTTCTCAACGCCATCGATAAGCTTCTCTTGCACAGGGAAGAAACCTGCATCCATCCAAGACGGCCGACCTTGACGGTAGCCACCCATGTGAAGATGGAACAGCTGACCGTATGGTGGGTTTGTATGAAGATGCTCGAAGAAGGTCTTTTCTGACTTGTAGCCAAGCTGGAGGGGCGAGTTGCTAATGTCAGTAGCATCCTTCCAGGAGTTGGCGTCGGCCCATTCATGGAATTGACCGAGAGCGTTGAGACAGGCTCCAGAACTAGAGATCAAGTCAACATCAGATATGTACGAGAGTCTTGGGTGTTCCTACATGCAAGGGTATCCAGCATTGATGAATGGGAAAGCCATCGACTTGATGAAGTTTGTGGCTTGGTATGTATCCTGATCAATCTCGGTGATGTAGCCCATTGATGAGACATGTCGCACAAGACGAGCTTCACGTCATTAGCGAAAGGGTACAGGAGCGGAGATGGTGATGCACTCACCGAGAAGAGCAGGCTCGATGTTCTTCTCCTTGGCGACATCAGCGACTTTGAACGGCCCATCAATCTTGGCGACATGAGTCCAGACTTCCTTGACGGTACCAGCCGTCAAAGCGCAGTGAAGCGATGGCTCAGCCCAGACATGACGAAGCATGGTCTCTCTGGGAGTCTCGAGGGACTGCCACAGGCTCTTGGCCTTCGCCATGAGCTTGAGGCGCGCTGTTGGGTCATCACTATCTAGATCGCCGCTGAGAGCGTTAATCTCTTTGATCAGAGAGGGGACGGCGTCGATGTCGGCGGCGTTCAGAGCAATGGATACATCGGGCTCTTCCGACTTGGTACCGATGGTGGCATCTGGGGTGCCGTCTGAAGATGCAGAAGAACTCAAAGCTGCGACGGAACTTTCGAGCTTCTTCTCGGTTCCACGGCATTCCGTTTCCGGGACGGTATGTCCGTTTGTGTGAGAAACAGTTGTGCCAGCCATAATAAACTTTGTGAAAAGAAATGCCTTGTGTACAAAACTTATGATCCACTTGAGAAAATGGAAGCAAGGTAATGTCCGTGAGCGAGTGATTCAGGAGGGATCAACAGCAATAAAAAGAAAGGAAAACAGCCTTGACATGCACAAGTGCCCAGAACTCGTCCATGCATGGCATGATAGCTTGGCTGCTGGTCGACCCTCAAACCTTCAACCGTTACAGGTCCATTCTCCTGCATGTCGTTGGGATCTTGGCCAATTGGGATCTTGGCAGAGGAGCCTCGCGGAGTCCAGTCGTTCGGGTTGCATCCAGAAGATCTTCGAAACGGCCTGACACCACCTTCCTGGTAAACCTTTTACATACCAAGGATATGACAAGATGTACTGATTCGTTGAGAGAGGCGCACCAGTGCTGATCACTGGATCATACGACAAAATTGATACGTTTGCCAGGCCATCAAGGACGATCTGCGTTAAGATAACGGGTAGTTGGGACAAAGCTCCGTCGCGGGCTTGGAAACTGCAACGCTGAACCAACAGCATGGTTATGATCCTGATCAGGGGTTTCGCCGAGTGCTACGTTGAGCCAACATAGAAAAAGGAATCCTTATTGGAGGGGAAAGAGATGACAACTTGGCACTAGGCCCAACGCAAGCGAAGGAATAGCGTGAAGTTGGAGCAGAACCGTGAGCAGATAAAGGAGCAATGTTTATCTGGAGGCAACGAAATTTCAGAAGTAAAAAAGCATACCAAAATATCAATACGCTTAAGCACGACAGCAGAGGAGGGCTTTTTGTCGTTTTGATGCCATATAGAAGAGGCTACAACCTGAATAGAGAAATTTGGTCGCCAAGAGCGGAGCCAGCGGCCGGTAACTAGCAGCGGGAAATTGGCCCGCTTCGCCAATTAAGCTGCTTTGGGTCCGGGTGTGCCAAGCAAGATGACGACTAGGAAGAGCAGAATATACGAGATAGACCGTAAGCACTTAATAACACCAAGGATCTCGCTCTCTGAATAGGCAATACACTCATTCTCTTCACGACTACAGCAGCTTGAGAAGAACATGCCACGAATTGTCTATTGCGGCGGGGATCAAAGCAATACAGTTTTCACATCAGGCGGTTCTGAAGTGCCAACCAAGGATTAGAACCATCCTTGGCGACGCATCCTTCGGAGGGTTTAGATCGACACTGCAACCCCTGAGTCTCAGTCGGAAGCGACCCACTATCAGCAACGGTTGCTGGCTGTTGGTTACGCGTGGACATCTGCAACCTCACTCCACCGACAACCTTGTCCCTGGACCAGAAGTCTGCCCACCTTGCGAGTCTTGACCACTTTGGTTGTTCTTCGGTGTACATGTCGACATATTTGAGAAATAAAAGGCACTGTTTCGGGGAATGCGGCATCGCGTATTGCTGATCCCTTGACAGAGTCGTATTAACTAAAAATCCTTTACGTTTTGGCAAAAACTTAATCCCGGGTTCTTGTGACAAGATTCGTGACAAGAGTTGAGGATCCATGGTCCCAAGAGGTATGGGCATGGTTGGGCTCCTGTGCCTCTGACCAAACAGCCATGCCCCCCTCCCCTTTCTGCAAACACGTCTCTTGTTCCTGCAGGACATAAGACCCAATCCTCTGGGTTTGACCCAACCAACATGAAGTGAATGAGACTTTTTCTCGAGTTATTTTTTGGTATACGGATGTGCTTGGCAGACAATGTCTTCTCCTCCCCATCACACGCAGGCGTATCTCGACGCTAATAAAGGGCCAACTATTCTTGGGCTGGTCATCACCGTCTCTATTCTGAGTACCATCTTCGTTGCTGGTCGCGTATATACTCGAAAACGCATCATAGGCGCCTTGCACCTTGATGACTGGTTCACAATCGTTGCAGTGGTTTGTTTCCCTCGCTCTCTTCGTCTGTGCGTCTCTTAACCATCCCTAGATCTTCGAATGGTGCCAAGTCGGTGTTACAGTTGTGGCTGTTAAGAACGGCAATGGCAGACACTTTGATCTTTTGAACTTGACTCAGCAGCAGAATGTCATTCTCTATACCATCTTGGGCTTCCCATTTGGCGTCATGGCCTTTGGGTTCCCCAAGCTCGCCGTCGTCGCCCTCATCACGCGGCTCATGAACCCCGGACGATTGCACAAGATATTCCTTTGGGTGCTTGCTGGGTGTTGTATGATGGGGTTGATTGGCTGCATCATTATTCTCTTCGCTCAATGCTCGCCTGTCGAGTCGCAGTGGACGTTCTCCATTACCGATAAGAAGTGCTGGAGTCCTTATGTTCTTGTCAACTTTGCCATATTCGCTGGCGGTGGGTAAACTACATTGATGCCAAGGATGACTTGCTGACACCTGACCAGCCTTGTCTGCATTTACGGACTTGTATCTTGCTGTGTACCCTGCCGTGGTTCTGTTTCATCTCCAGATGAACAAACGAAAGAAGATTGCGCTGTCGTTTGCTTTGGGTATTGGTTCAATGTGGGTGTCGCGCTGTCACGTTGATCAAGAAAGATGCTGACTTCTTTCTCTAGCGCTACTATTGTAGCCATCTACAAATGTACCCGTCTGCCATCGCTGGCAAGTAAAGACTTCTCATGTATGCAATGGTTGACCTCTTTCGCGTCCTTGTACTAATAGCTGGTAGACGATACATCTGACCTTGTGATCTGGACTGTGTAAGTACCGTAACATGCGCCGGCAACGAACGACCACTGACCTTGCGCCTCTAGCATCGAAGCGAGTACCATTATCATCGCCTGCTGTATCCCAGTCCTCCAGCCCCTCGTGGATGCCCTCTTGGGTCGCCGAGCCTTCGGATCCTCCCCGGGATACAAAAACTACAATTCCTCCGGATACCAGAACTACGGCAATTCCCGAACCGGCCAACCTCGGTCAAACATTGAGCTCAGCGACAGTAGGAAATTGAGAAGCGACGACAGAGGGAACATGACCAACGTCAAGTATCTGGGGTCTGGAGCCGCGGAGCTTGACTCGCAGGAGAGCATACTGCGACACGATGGTGCAAAGACAACGGATGCTCATTCGGCGGATGCTCACTCTGTCAATGCGCCGACAGAAGGTGAAGTTCCTCGATAGAGGTAGTAACACAGAGCTATGGATCACGGATATAAGATAGTCAGTACGAATTTAATGCGTCTATGCTAGAAGCTACAGAATCACATGCGTCTTTTCGGCCAAGAACAATTGGTATTAATGGGCAGACTGTCTAGTAGTGTCACAGCCATTCCGCTACAGCTCTGGCCGCTTGCTCCCCTTCCTTTCGAAACCCGTTGATATGGCCGCTCTCAACAATATCATGCGGTGCACCGTGCTCAATGCGTACAGTCACGTCGTTTCCAGCCTCTCTCATATCATGAACCCATTCAACAACCTCATTGTAGAGAAGTTCTGCATCTCCGATATGAGCCCAGAGCTTCGTCTTGGTTCTGAACGACTTGTCCTTCAAAGTGACATATGGCCCATTCCGGTCGACGATCCCTTTGGGGGCAAAGGATTCGGTCGCCCACTCAGCAAAGTCGGCTGGTAAATAATCTGTGCTGTAGGTCCTTCGTTGTCGGACGTGATGCGCTGGTGTCGCTCCTGGAATATCGATCCACGGGGACCAGAGCAAAGCAGCCTTGGGGCTTGGAGTGTCTGGCAAGTACTCGCTGATATATCTCAGCAACGAGATGACAAGATGGCCACCGGCGCTGTCACTACTGACGATGACGTTTTCTGCCGGAACCCCTAAAGACAAGATATACAGATAGGCGGTGACGGCATCTTGAAGGGCTGCTGGCAAACGCCCCTCTGGCACGCATGTTAATCTGTACCCAGCAAACAAGACCTTGGATGTTATGTATCTTGCAAAGACACCAGCGAAATACCCACTGTCAAGTGACAGAGGGCTTCCCAGAACATAGCTGCCGCCATGAGTGAAGAAGAAGATACTCCCCTGATGCCATATTCGATAAAGAAGACGAGTCATGAGCTTCAGGGTACCATACGGCCCGAACCGTACCTGGCTGTATGAGCTCATCTTCCAAGGGTCCACGGTAGAGATCTCGGTCCGATGCTGGCGGAATGGATACAAGCCGCGATCCCAGATCTTTGCGCTCCGCTGGCATTGGGATTATGAGGCGAATGCTTGTGTAGAATTGCATCAGGCTGAACATGAGCTTTCGACCCAATGCTTGGTGTAGAGTCCAGTTCTCATGGGGACGGTTGGAAGGGATCATGTAGTAGAGAGCAGAAGAAGGCGAATGATCAAGACGCAGGCGTGCCACGCGACTTGACACCATGATATCAGCTCCATGGCGCGTTGGGTCAAATCAATCCATGTTCATAGGTCGATTGGAATGTCCTTACACTTGATAGATGGGTTTCAATGATGCTAGAAAAATATAATAGTTTGGGTTACATTTGAGATCGATGGCTGTGAGATTGCACGAGATATGCGGGGTATCGGAATCCGCGGGCCCGATATCTGTTTATTCCATTGATCTTGGGTTCTTTCGAGGCTGCATCAGTTCTATTTCACCTCTGCATAGGCATCCAGAGCCTCGTGCAACTGCCCAAAGGTACCATCGTGCCAGCTCGCAACCTGATTCCATTCATCCTCGGGCAGAGTAGCATGCAGCATTCTCAGCCACGCGCCAACAACCATATCCGCATAGCTGGCCTTCTCTCCAAGCAAGAATGGGCCACTCTTATCCCTCGTGAACAGTCTCGCGAGGTTACCCAGCATTTCTCGAAGAGACTCCATCATCTTATCCCGAGCCTCGCCAACTAGCGCGAAGTCGTCCCACTGTTTCACCCCCGCACGCCGCACAAACTCAGCCTTGCTCTCCTCCTCGGAAGCTGGATCGAACGGCATCCCCTGGACTCCCAGCTGCACGTGTGCGGTAAACGCAGCATCGATGTTCAGATTGAACTTGGCGTACTCGGGGTTTTCCTTGTCGCGCCACTCGGAGAGAGGGACGAGGATGTAGGGATGCTCAAAGTCAAAGTCGAGCGTCAGAGTGGGGAAGAGATCCCCTCCGCCAGAGCTTGGGTATGTCTTTTGCAGGTAAATGGCGATGTCGAAGGAGTCGCCGACTACAGAGCCAGTGGATGGGTCTTGGATGATGGGCAGAGTGTAAAAGTCTTTACCGTCGTTGAATTTACGACAGGCGGGGACGTTGAGCCCAGTGCGCACTTTGGTGATGTCTGGCAGGGCTACCCATGACGTCGAGTATGGGACTCCCTTGAAGTTGAGGGCGAATCTGCTCTTCCAGGGGTTTGGGGAGTAGCAGTTCTTTTCCACCGGCGGGCGGGCAGCGATGTCGTAGAAGGTGATTTTCTTTGAAGTCTCAGACATGACGGATGATGGAGATCTGGAAGTGATGCTGTTTGATGATGTCGTTGACGGCTACAAGATGGGTCACGATACGAAAATTGATACGTGGCTCATTGATGATTGGCTGCTTGTGATGTTTCACAAGAACGCTTCATGACGTATTGCCAAAATAGAAGTCGCTATAAGTGAATCACTTCTCAGAAACGCAATAAAACAAATGGCAATTTTGCATTTTATTGCTTCCATCCATCGAGGAGTATTTTATTCATTCTGCCTCAAATGGTGACAAAAAGGGCGGCCTATAACTTAGGGTGGATCCACAAATCTTTCGACGAAGATGAAGCATAAGATATCCATGGAACTGGGACACGACAGAGCCTGATTGGCGGCCCCTGACCTGATTCAGCTTATGCCTGGCCAAGAAAACAGTAATCGCAATAAGGTGAACTACGTAGGCGATAATTATTATGCCGTCTTGTCAAGCCCACCAAGTTTGGCGCTGACTAACAGGTGGAGTCCGAACACGCGCTCTCATTCGCCAGTCCGTAAAAAAGCACACTTTGGTATAGGGTCAAGGCGCGGGCCAAGGCACAGCTCAATGCCGAACAACCCGCTTGTACAATATTCTCATATTATTTGCCTGCCAAGCATAATACCTCGTGAGCTTGACAGAAAATTGGTCCACAGATGCCAACGGTATATTTTCCGCATCGAAAACGGCGAGCCCGTAATATTGAGTCTCGATTAGATGGCGTAATTTACCAATGAGGATATGTCTTGGCTTGGTGATATAAAGTCTAGGCTCATGGACCGTGTTTTGTAGAAACTTAAATCTGTATTCTTTTATTTGTGTATGATAGTAAACTGCCCGTCAAATCAATGACCGAAACCTTCCCGCTCGCCAAGTATAGGGCTGGTGGCGGACATCCGACCGGCCAGCGCAACGGCATTGAAGAGAATCTCGAGGAGTCTTTCCTCAGTCACTTCACCCAGTTATTCAAAAAGTATGCCGGTCCCAATGGCACCTGGCATCGAGACCAGATTGGCCTCTTTATGCACCACGTCCAAGTCGAAAACCCCGAGGGCCTGGCAAGCTATCTCGTTGATCAAGATGAGCTGAATCTGCCGGAACTCATCGAGTATCTCACATCACCATGCGGCAACATTCTCGAGATGGCGGCTCCCCAAGATCTCACATGGCCATTGAACAACTACTTCATCAGCTCTAGCCACAATACCTACCTCACCGGGAACCAACTTTCCAGCGACTCAAGCACTGAAGCTTACAAAGACGCTCTGCTTCGTGGATGTCGCTGCATCGAGATCGATGTCTGGGATGGCAAGGAACAGTGGAAGCTGGGATGTGGCCCAGAGGACGAAGCCGAAAGGGAAGCGAAGGACATACCACGAGAAGCTGCGCCTAGCAAGATGGGCTTTGCCGATAAAGCCTTAATCAAATTTGGGCGCTGGGCTATGAATAAGTTTGAACCGGTTGATCCTGACGGCAAAACGATTGACGATAGACTCTTGGATGTTATCGACGCCGAGCCAAGAGTTCTTCACGGATTTACTCTCACCAAAGATGTTCTCTTCCGTGACGTCTGCCAGACCGTTAAAGAGTATGCTTTTGCAACGTCTGATCTTCCACTAATCGTCAGTCTGGAGATCCACTGCTCTCCACTGCAGCAAGGCGCCATGGTCAACATTATGGAGGAGGTCTGGGCTGACTATCTTCTGCCTGCACCCGAGTTTGAGTCCAATTCCTTACCGTCTCCTCACGAGATGAGGAATAAGATTCTGATCAAGGTGAAGTACGTCCCGGAGGGCGGCAAAGGGAAGGGTAAGGACACGCCTGATGGTACAGATGATGAGAGCATGCTCGAGGTGGTTATGGAGGGGGATGAGAAGAAGGTCAAGAAAGTCAAGCCACCCAAAATCATCCCTCGACTGAGCCGCCTTGGTATTCATACTCGAGGGATCAGCTTCAAGTCGCTCGACGAACCCGAAGCATCGATGCCGAATCACATATTTTCCCTCTCAGAGAACACAGCTTTCGCTATCCAGAGACGTATGCCAAAAGCGCTCTTCTCACACAACAGACAGTTTCTCATGCGGACGTATCCACATGGTATGCGGGTTGACTCGTCCAACTACGACCCCGTCATCTTCTGGCGCGCAGGCGTCCAAGTCGTGGCCCTTAACTGGCAATCGTGGGATCTGGGCATGGTGCTCAACGAGGGTATGTTCATGGGCTCAGATGGATATGTTCTCAAGCCAGAGGGTTACCGTCACGACCAAAGCGAACTTCACAGTGCTGAGGAGACTCACATCCCTAGTAAGACGTTGGAAAGGGTGGCTATCACGATCATAGCAGCACAGAACCTCCCCTTACTCCATCGCCACGATGACCCTGCCAAGTTTATCCCCTACGTAAAGATTGGTCTGCACACAGAACCAGATGCGCTCTCAGCCATGGTCGACGAGAATGCTACGGCCGAGCAAGCCAAGCAAGTCGGGTACAGTGGCGAAACAGGTAAAAGCAAAGGCACGAGTCCAGACTTTGGGGGTGAGACAATCGAGTTTCTCAATGTCGAGGGCGTTGTTCCCGAGCTGGCCTTCCTTTCTTTCAGGGTCATGAACGATGTGCCTGGACCTGATGTTATGGCTGCCTGGGCTTGTGTTCGATTAGACAGGCTGAGGCTTGGATATCGTTTCTTGAGGTTGCTGGATAAAGAGGGTATACCGAGCAAAGGTATATTGTTGGTGGAGAGTGAGGTCAGGGAAGCATCTTGACTACATTGATGGGTAAAGCTGTTCAGGTATGATTTATTTCGAGGCTTGTAGATATTTTCGAGGAAAATTCCTATGCGATATTAAAAGGTAACGCCGGTTTAACTACAGCTTACAGCAGGCAGCGTTCTGAAGTGTAATTTGAGAATTCACTTGACGGATGAGCAGATCAGATATGTTGAAAGCATCAAGGACATTGACGACGGCTTCCCACCAAATCCATTCGGGATGATCCTAAGGAGACGGTGGACAGAAACACATGATGGAGGTTCTAACTACTGCCAAAGTCGCATGGTAGCAGGCCTCCAAGTCTACCAGACATTATTTAGCAACAACATAGTCTCTGGATTTATTTGACTATAAATATAAGTAGAGGAAAAATATAATAGAAAAAAATACATGATAGGATTGATGATAGAACTATCTTACAGTGAGTTCCAAACACCAACATAATCCACTTCCATGTTAACAGAGGGCCCATCAAGTGTAGCATTGTTTGGTGGGCCAGGCCAGTTTCCACCGACGGCCACGTTAAGCAACAGGAAATGCTCCTTGTGCGCCAGCTGCACCCAGCTCGGCTCGTCCCCAACAGTCGCCCCCGTGACATTGAAGATCTTGTTCCCATCCAGGTACCAGTTCAGCGACTCGTCCCGCCAAGATGCATTCCTTCCCTCGCCGCACATGCTCCTGTCAACCACGAAGCTTAGCGTATGGAACAAGCCCCTGGTAAAGTCCCTGCCTCCACTTCCAATGCCGCTGTACTCGTTGCATGGTCCCCCGGGAGCAAACCCGCAGTGGATGGTTGAATACATCTTTGACTCGCCGTTGATCGCCTCGAGAATGTCCCACTCTGAAGCCATCGGCCAGTTTGTGTAGTTGCCCCTGAACTCGCTGCCCAAAGCCCAGAAGGCTGGCCAGATGCCCTGCAACCTTGAGGGCGGCGCTCCACCGAGTTTGAGGCGCGCCTCAACAAGCAATTTCCCTCCCTTTTTAGCAACGAAGTCGCTTCGTTGAGTCTCAATCCTTGCCGATGTCCATTTGCCGTTCTTGTGTCGCGGCGTAATAGCCAAGTTTTGGTCTTCCGTTATATGTACATTGGAAGGGTCATTGGTGTAGGTTTCGAACTCGTTGTTTCCCCATCGCGGTGCTCCACCTGGGTACGAAGTTCCGAGGTCGAAGATCCAGTCAGAGGATGAGGGGAGTGATCCTGGAGAGCCGGAGAATGTTTCAATGAATGTTGGAGCGAAGCCAGCTTTAAAGAGTGGATCGATATTTGGTGCAATGGCAATGGGGTTTGCCACCGTGGTAGTTATTATCATGAGGGTTGAAAAGAATGACTTCATGATGAACAAGTTTAAAAGAGTGACTAAAATAGAAGATAAAAAAGAGTGTCTAGGCGCAAGGAAAAGATGTTACAAGAATGGGATAGATACTGATATATAAAATATATTAATAATGTTTCAAGAAATATCTGAATAAGCTTTTAATTATACAGAGTTTAATTACAGAGACTTATTGTTTTAAGGTTGCAAGTATTAAATCGCTGTCGTAGCTCAAGCTAGTTAAGGTTTGCAGGCTTAATCCCTACTTACAGAAGAAAATGCCTCCCTCCTTTAGTCTAGTATAGGGATAATGCTTCGGCAGATAAATCTTGCTCGGATAACACGGAGTATTATAAACCTTAAACTTAGCCAGCGTCTCTAGTCAGGCCCGAAAGAACGGTGCAGAAAGACTATTGTAATGTACGAGCCCTCCCAATCTCACCCCTCCTATATCACCTGACCTGTCCAAACTTCAAGTGAAGCTGACTGCGAAAGCCATGAACAATTGCAATCAGAAATCACATTCACCACTACAATGCAAGCTGGAGTCCCAAAGCTGGCATCATAACCAACCTGGGCTTCCCCGGCTACTGGTAATATTCGACACTGAGACCGCTCAAAGCTTGGAAGATCCTGGTCAAACTACAGACTTTTGCAGGGACAAACGGGTACGCATCCAAGAGGTATGAAGCCACGGCAACAGACGCGATACCCCATTAAATGGCGATTGCTGCAACTGAGAGATGCTTATGCAAGATTTGTCCCATCAAGACAAGGCCGGCAATCATGAGGATAGCCGAGATACAGATGGTCGCGAGACGAGCGTCGGCCCGAATACACTGTTGTGCTTGTAGACATAGCGTTGAGTGACGTGATCATTGAAGAAATGGCCAAATATCTTGCCTAGGAAAACCCCAACAATTAGTGCAGAGTGAAGGTATCCTAGCTGAGCAAAGCTGTAGCCGTAGCCCCCCATTTCTCAGGGAAGACTAAAGAGGATGGCGGTCGAAATATTGACACCGATCGCCCATACAAAGAACATGAAGCTGGCGAGAATTTGTTAGCTCTTGGGCTGTTGCAAGAAGGTGCAGAGCAAAATTAATAAGCAAAGAGAACCAGGAGAATAACTGGCTTTGAAAGGGAGAGAAAAACTCTATTTTAGGCATCATAAATAGACTCGAAATATCTAGAATGATGCTTCATATGCCAGACACCAGTGAGTAGAAGCAGCCGAGAAAAGGAAACTTGGCCTCGCGATGGCTGAGTAGATAAAGGCAAATCACGATTATACCAGGTCCCATCTAGAAAAGCCAAGATGGAAGCAAGCTCATACTATTGACCCTGATTCCATGCCAAATGGCATCCTGGTACGCCATTCTTCTCCTTCTTATCCTTTACCTCCATCAGAGTAAGAGGAGCAAGGCCGGCCTGCATAGCCTGACTCTTGTTCTTAACTTGCAAGATTGCCTACGCCGCTAATGGTCAGCCAGACACCCCACTCGAAAGCTTTGAGTTGGCCACCGTACTTGGTAACTACTTTCTTCCTTGCTTGCTTCTTGTCCTTGTGCCACTCGGTCATGAGAGAGTTGTTGGCCATGCGCTGTTGGTCTCCCTCGGCTTTCCATTCGGTGAACTCGGGAACCTGAAGATGATGAGTGACAAGAAGACCGGCGTACACGTGGATTGACTTACTTCAATGCCACAGTACCACCGCGCCATTCTAGTGGTTGAATGCCTCGTTCTCGGTGTGCTTGTCGGTGGCGGCCCAAACACTCAGATCAGCGATGCTGGGAGCGTAGGGGGGATCACGACGCATTGGTTGAAGAAAGACTTGTTACCATGCTCATGAGAATCAATAATTTTCTTTATTGTGCTAACCTGTAAATAATACATCCTGCAAGATGAACTGGTCTGCCAAGCGTGTAAACGGCGTTGCGCAGCATACTGCCGAAAGAATATGTCCAGTGTCAATGAATGACAATCTCTAATGATGGGCAATTTGACTGGAGAACAGGCTATGAGGTGTCAAACATCCGCAAGAACAGACTCCAGTCACGTATGGCATGGACAATGTGATATCTAAGTATACCTAAAAATGAAGAATAGTAAATAAGGTATAGACTTGGCTATTTATTAGTACTAATTATATATATTCAAAGTGCCTTGGATATCCTAGACTCTGTAAAGTAGAAGGGCAAGTGGCGAGCTAACTATGTTATGGCGACCGAGTATCGTCACGGACGGGTTTTCGACTTTCTGATGCTAATGGTGCATCAGAGCACCGCGAGTTTCTCAAGAAGTTGATAGACCATGGCAACCGTAGGTCTAACCCCCTTGGATTGCATCTGGGCCATCGTTATGCCAACTCAGTTGCGGCGGTTGATGACGGAACTACTTTCCCTGAAGACAATCGTGATCCTGTTTTGTTCTACCATCCCACGACACACCAGGTCTTTAAGAAAAACCAATTGCCTTTCGAAACTGTTGGCTAGTCTTAATGCTACCCTACCATGAAGATGCACCATATACCAAGCATTTCTGACTTGACCATATCGCTGGTAGGTGGCCTGGACTGCCGTTGTCTTTGTAGCTGCTGGTGCTACCATTGCTGCTACCATCTCTTTTGTGGTCTATTATGCTGCTGCTGCCGCTGATTGGAAGAGTTCTTTATATGGCAGGTGGCATACTTTCGAAGTCATTAAATGGTCTGATGTGCGACATCTGGTTCATGAGCGTTTTTGTCTTGTAAATGCTCTGCTTTAATTGTATCTACTATTATCTACTTGTTTTAAACATCTTTATTAGATAATTTTAAGTTTAATTATTAAATATAGAGTTAAATATCTAATATTTATTATATACCAACCTCTTAGGTATTGGCTTAGGTTACAGCAGTTGTAAGGAATTATTTATTTATTTATTTAATAATAAAGGTATATAGCATTAAACTCGTTCAGCCCCTTTTACACGCAGACCACGTCCTGGCATAATCGAGTTGAGCAACCTTGTCAAGTGTCAGGCAATTGTAAAGATTGGGAGTCTACACGTGTTGGTGTGATGTATGATGGGCTGATGTAATCCTTGCTTTTGAGATTCGGTGGCCGAGACCGCGGGTTGCCGCGGAGTCCCGTTAGCTCACTTCGGAGCCATTAGCCGCAACGAGGAAGCTCCCACGTCATGTCGATCTGCGAACGAGTTGAACGACGTCACATGGGGCAAAGGCGAAAGTCGTTTACTGAACGAGACACTGGTCAAGACTTTGTTTGGGGTCCATACTAATAAATGTTGCTGAAACATAGGATTGTGGATTTTTTTCAGGGCTGACGGTAATCTTCAGCCACAAATCTTAATAAGGGTCAGCTCCAATGCGTAGGTCGTTCGATTTATGCATTGATCTTTTTGCTGGACATGCTACAGGAGAGGACATGAGTCTGCCTCGCGTATTTATAGCTGATTCACAGTAAGACGGCTCATCCGCATATTCAGCCCCAATGAGCCACCAACATTTTTTATTCGTATCCCCGAAATTACACCAACACGGAACGGGAATAGTCAGTCAGACGTCAACGAAGCCGTTCTGCCGCAGCGTCTCAACCCTTGCCCGATTCAGGGGACCTACTGCAGTCCGCGGGGGGGAAGATCAGCGACCTGAGAAAATGGCTCGGGTCATCACTGTCACTCCGTCGGCACGTGGAGGTGGTTTTGGAACATCATACGGCCCCGCGGCCGCCAATCACGGGCGAGAAGGAGGGGAGTCCAGAACGAAAAAGCGTCGAGGCTGAGTGGGTGCAGGGATGACGACGCGTCTTTTTTTATTTACCGGCCGTTGCCCACTTGAATGAATTTAAATTAAAATCCTATATAAGGCCCGAGGGCTGGAAGGTAAAGGAGTTTTTAGTGTTTTTGCACCAAACTTTACTCGCCGAGTCGCACGACACTTAAATACCGGAGAAGGGCCAGATTTTAGCACCCTGAGAGTCTCTCAATGTTTTCGGCTCGGGACAATGGCACTCCAGAACATCATTCAACACTTGCGCGCGCGCTTTGGGAAATATGAGCGACTGTACGACGAGGAGCACTTTGAGTTGGAATCGCCATCCTATAGAAGATGCGCCCACAAACGATTTGGATTGCCGAGATTCAGGAAGCTCACAGTATATCTAATCATCATCAACACCATAATTCTCGGCTTATTGATTCTTTCGCTCCGCCCTCTCATCACCCTGCTCATACGGAATAACGAACTTTTCGCAATCAATTTCTCTGTCGACCACGCAGCACATCCAGAAGCATCTCCAAGGCCAGATGCGAAGAAGATACCGCGGATTTTGCATCAGACAGCTCCCAACAGCTCCATTCCAGAAATTTGGGCAACCTCGCAGCAAAGTTGCATAAAGGCGTATTCAGACTTTGAATATAAGCTCTGGACTGACCAAGGGGCGCGAGAATTTCTCAAAGAGGAATATCCGTGGTATCTCGACACTTGGGATAACTATCCTTTCCCAATCCAGCGCGCGGACGCTATCCGCTATTTTGTTCTGTATCACTTTGGCGGAATATACATGGACATGGACACATATTGCAACACGTCCTTCCCCATAGATCAGATCGAATCACTACCAGGAAAAGACCATGCCTTGTTCAAATCGACGTTGCCGACTGGTATCACGAACGACTTTTTGATTTCTACCGCAAAACACCCAGCTTTCGCATCGGCAGTGTCGAGGCTAGCCAGCTTTCACCAGACGACGCGGCTCTGGGCTCGAATTCAACCCTACGCCGCCATCATGATGTCTACAGGTCCTCTCTTCTTGACATTGGCTGTGCAGCAATATCTGCTCGACCTACCAATTTTGCCATCGCCAAGCATTCACATCATAGACCCTGCGGTAGTTGACTCTTACATGACAGACTTTGAGACTGCGACCTGGCATCAGAGCGACGCTCAGGTACTCAAGTGGCTCGGAGACAGGCCGTGGACGTGGTTCAGTCTGGGAATCATTGGGGTCGTCGCCGGCATATACACCTTTAATTGCGTGCTATCACGAACCTTTACGACTCTTTACCGTAAGCTATTATAATATCATATAGATTCAGCGACTGCTTCTCAAGAAAATAAATTTTCTGCCTAGCCCGAATGGGCGCATAATTTCATCTCCCTGTCACTCTTGTAATTTCCTCGGATAAGCGGCACAATTACGTGGTTACAGCTCGCTCCTGTAATTTTCGGCTAGCTCCAAAGACAGAAACACCCGAAAAGTTGGCCTCCTTGTTGAGCGAGGATTTACGCTGTGGCCAATTAAATCGCGCAGGGGTAGGGGGTGCAGACGGGAAGCTGATGGATGGGCCCCGGGGCTATCTGGGGGATCCGTTGGTCTACAAGTCTTGAGTAGATAGCCACGTATGTGGCTTAGCTGTCATATCACCCCCTTATCATCTCGTCAGACCATGAGGTGCATAAAGTTGCTTGACGCGGCCCAACTGACCATTGACTTTTGTAGAGTTCAGTGAAAGCGTCAAAAGAATGGGGCTGTTGTGTGCGGGCACATTGAAGGCGCATTGCATAAAATTGCAACTCTAAATTGAGTTCAGAGCCGTACCAGCGACTTGGATCATCCAGGTTATTGCTGTTGCCTGCTTGAAGTAAATATTGATGAAACGACTGGGTGGCTGAAATCATGTTTATTTATGGAGGTGGCCCTGACTCGCGGACCTGTGAGGCGACGAAGCCTTATGGCCAGTGAGTACTTCTGTAGCATGTAAGTGATGATGAGTTGTTGACCATGCGAGAAGAGCAGTATCATGTCAAGAGAAAGATTCACGCAGCAAACGGCCTTGATTCCTTCACCATTCATCGAACCTTCTTCATGTATACTCATTATAAAAGTGGTACCTGGTTCCAAGAGCTGTCAAAGTAACACGACAAGTAATAGTTGATGTTTACAGATCCTGATGCAATTCCTATAAAAGATGGCAAGATAAACTCAGTGGGTCAGATCTATCACTTACCCTGAGAGTTGTTTCAATTAGGTAGTATTCATGATGGGGAAAACTGAAACAAATCGTCAAATGGCGTGACATCATAGGACTCGCATGTTTACATTTCGTTGATTCCATCACAACATTATTTTCTACTGCTTACTTTGACCCAGGTCTGCTTCTGCCCTTTCTACCAAAACATCAAAGATGCGCTGGACATGCTCCTCTCGAACCCTCTCAACGCCTGTGCATACACGAATCGCAAACTTTTCGTTGACGACGGTGCTAGTGAGGTAAAACTCCCCTGTCCTGTTGACCCATTCGTAGAGCTCCTCTGTTCGGGCGTTGATCTCCGTCTCATCGGCTCCCTTGACGCGGAAAGTCACCAGGCCAAAGCGAGCAGGGGTGAAGATGGTGAAGAGATCAGGTCGACTGGCCAGCTTTTTCTGGAGTGATTCACCGAGCGCAACTCCGTTTCGGATGTGTGCCTGCAGACCTCGGATGCCGTAGCTGCGGAGAACGAACCATAGCTTGAGAGATCGGAAGCGACGTCCAAGGGGGATTTGCCAGTCCCGATAATCGGTGACCAGTTCATTATCGGAAAACTGGTTGCGCAGATAGGGCGGCTTGATACTCAGGGACTCGATAAGCCAGGCTCGGGATCGGACCCAGACAGCAGAGCAGTCGAAGGTAGTGAGCATCCACTTGTGCGGGTTGAAGTTGAAAGAGTGGAAGTCGGCCATTGGTGTAGTCAAAGGCTGATTCTCCTCGAGGAGAAGTGCAGATCCTGCATAAGCAGCATCGACATGGACCCAGATATCCTTCTCTGTCCCGGCGGTAGGAGACAACGCTTCAACGATGCCAGCAAAGTCATCAACCGCACAGACATCAGTCGTGCCCATCGTAGCAGTCAAGTAAAAAGGCTCCAGCCCGCGAGCCCGCAGCTCAGCTACCGTCTTGGCAACAGCACGGCCAGTCATGGCGAATCCGTCTTCTTCAGCGACAGGAATGGCCACGAAACGGACACCAAGGATCTGGGCAGCCTTCTTGGTACTCGAGTGGGTTCCGGCGCTTCCCAGAGCGACAAGTTTGCTTCGAATATCCCAGACAGCATCTTCATCCATGCCCTTTGTGACAGCAGCGAGATACTTGTCGCGAGCAGCACACATGACAGTGAGAATAGCCTCGCTGGCACTGCCGTGGATAACGCCTCCTCCGTGGGTGCTGCCGCCGCTCAAATAGCATTCGGGTAGACCGAGGGCCTTGGCGAGCCAGTCCATGACAATTGTTTCCAACTCTGTAACGGCTGGGCTGCAAATCCAGTTGAAATGGGCGCCGTTGAAGGTATTGGAGTACATTTCAGCTAGTGCGGCAGGGTAACTGCTCGAGCAGGGAAAGAAGGCCATGAACCGGGGGTTGGCCCAATGGGTGATTCCAGGAAGGATTTTGGACTCAATGTCAGCGTGGATGTCGGTCCACGACTCTCCTTCGAGAGGGGCTGAGGATGGAAGCAAAGGTCTGAGGTAGCCTGGCTTGACATCGGACACGACACGTTGTGAGGAGACATTGTCGTAGTAGTCGGTGACTGTATATAGTTAACATGGATGGTCATTGTTTTAGTTCTCGCAGACTCACTCTCGTCAATGGCTGTCCGAGCTGCTTCGCGAAACTGTGCGGAATCCATAGTGCTCAGTGAGGTGTCTGTATTGTATTGTGCCTTGCAATTGAATGTCAAGCAGCAGTTATATCTGTATGAGACTGTATTTATATATCATTCAACAGAGACTTTAAAATATCGCGCTTGTTTCCGATATTGCCACGAAAGGTGGGGGATGTCACGCAACGCCCTCTGGTCCAGTCACCGTACGAAAATTCCACTTCAGGGAAAGTCTGTGTAGACAGTCTCCTCACATAATGGCATTAGCATGTCGCCACATTTGTGATGGACAACCAGTCTCCGCCCTTACTTTGACAAGACAAGACCCACCTCGGAAGCTTTCTTTCAGAGGCGTTCCGAGTTCCGAGTCAGTATAGGGTATTTTGATGGAGTTTGAACGAAATGTTAATCAAAGACGTTTGGCATACAATATTGTGTATCGCATAATGCAGCCTTACCAGATGTTGTATTTCTTGTTTATTATTGTCGCTTTGGGGTCTTTTGCATACAGGAGGCTTTAACACCCGAGCTCGCAGGGTCTCATAATTGCCAACCTTCGACTCTGAAATATGAAGCGGTTATTATAAAAGGGAATTACTGGTTGTAACTGAAGCATTTTCTGTAAACCAAGTTAGATGCTCGTGGTTATAGGCTCTAAGGCATTCAGCCCAGCACTTGTCGCTCAGTGCCATTTACTTATTTTTTAACACAATCTAAGCGTTGTGTATCTGATAAATAAGTAGATGGCACTAAGTTCTATGGTTGAGTTTGAGATTTATATTAAAGAAATAGCAAAGTAAGCAATTTAAAAATAGAATGAGATTTATAACTTGTCTAAGCTAATATTAAAGACCATTGTCAAATCTCGAGCAGGAGTACCTCATCGTCGCTGTACACAGCTACTCCAGCTTGGTCATGGTTTGGATAAGATAGGCGCTAATCGTAACATGGCCACGGGCAGTACAAACGAGTTCATAAAAGACGATCAGAACTTAGAGAAGAGCAACAGCGGCGCCAATGGCGCCAGCCAAGCCAGCGAATTTTCCTGAAAGGCTTCCAGCTCCGTTGACAACAACAGCAGGCTCAGACTTGGTAGGCTTGGCAGCTTCGGTGCTGGCAGGCTTGGAGGTCTCCATACCGGTATGCTTTCCAGTGGCGGTCGCCATGGTGGTGTGAGCAGCGCAAGCAGTGGGCTCAACAAGAGAACCACCGGGGCCGTCGTAAGGGTTGTAGCCAAGGCACTCAGCCCACTCGGCAGCGCAGGTAGCGTGGTTGGCATCAGGAGCTACATTGCATGCATCGTGGGCCTTGTTGCACTTCTCGAGGCAAGCATCAGCCTTAGCCGTCTCGGTGGCAGTAGGCTTGGAAGAGTGAGAGCAGGCTGTAGGGGCAACGAGTGATCCGCTGCCATAAGGGTTATAGCCCAGGCACTCGGCATACTCAGCAGCGCAGGTGGCGTGGTTGGCATCGGGCGCTGTGTTGCATTTGTCGTGAGCCTTGTCGCATTTCATGACACACTCGTCAGCCTTGGCTGTCTCAGTAGCAGTGGGCTTGGCAGTGTGGGAGCAGGCAGTTGGTTCAACATAAGAAGCGCCGCCGTAGGGGTTATATCCAATGCACTCTGCGTACTCAGCAGCGCAGGTTGCATGGTTGGCATCGGGCGCTGTGTTGCACTTGTCGTGAGCCGCGTTACATTTCGCAAGGCACTCGTCGGTGGAGGAAGGGAGAGGAGGAATGGAATCAGTGGCTGTTGGGTAGTTAGGAGCTGAAAAAGAGGTGTCAGAGGCAGCAGCCGGTGAAGCGCTTGAGAGTTGGGCGGCACTGAGCATCAGGCCAAAGATGACGGAACGAGTGTTGGAAACCATTTTGATGGAGGAGTGAGTGTGTTTGCGTGAGTGAAAGTGATTATGGTGAGAGTGGAGGGGGAATAATTGGCAAGCGTGCAACAGTCTTTGGTATTTATAAAAGATCGCGTCGTGTCTCGATGCTAGTGTCTCTCGTGTTTGCAATTTAAAATGACATCTGTGCCGTTTACAATTCCTCCCCGCATTCTACTTAGGCACGAAGGCCCCTTTCTCGTATAGACTTTGCTCGTATCTATACGAAGTCGCTAGGCAAGACACATTCCTCTAGCTCAGAAGATGACACACCTGGCCAATCACGGGGCAAGAATAACAAAGGGAGGGCCATAGGCTTTGTGGCGTTGGCCACTAATTTGAACTGTCTCAGGAACAAGCCAGCGAGTTCCGTGATCTCCCTGGAGCGGGAGGATCAAAAGAGAAAACAGGGAGAATGGGGTGATGAGTTATCTTTTACCTCCTAGCTGCAATCATAATTATAGGCCGGAAAATTACACAGCATTGACTAAGATTAGCAGTTAAGAAACGAAGTCAAAGAAGGTTTTTATTAGCTGCCTGCATTTGATAGGCAATTAAGAAACAATCCAACTGTAAAGAAGATTCCTGACACAGTTATGAGCTTAATTCTCAACCAGGCCATTGCTAGAGCGACCGTAACTTTCATTCCAATTATAGATCGTTTAGCAAGTCACGCTGATCCTTAAGCGCATACCAGTCGATGATAGGGTTAGTCTGGATCATAGGGCTAGTTTAGAAAATGCCGACATCCGAACCAGGGCAACTGAGGCAGGGAATGAATACCCAAGCGCAATACGAACTGCTGGAGATCAACACTTCTAGTGCAATAGCCGTGTGACTATGCCAATCATATGTTATAAGTTATGTCAATTTGAGTTTATTCTCCATTTAGAAGTATACTGATAAGGCGAACTCTAAATAGTGAGTAAAACTGTTAAAAGAAGTCTTACTATTTAAGTTCAACCAGTTTCATACCGGCAGATATTTAATACAATAGCCCTCTTGAATGCAGCTTTTGTTTTTAAGTAATGTTATGTTATAAATATTGAAACATCTTAAATACAGTGATTCTCTAGGGAGACCTTCCAAAGTCGTTTCTGACGGGTTGTGACAGTCCCCCCATCTACCAGCATCCAAATTACTGTCATTACAAGCCCTCTGGCACAGCTCATAGGTGCTTCGTGAGCTCCCCCTTCCCATCACATGCCGTAAAGCCTGGATGGTGCATAGGTCTATCTGAGGTGGTTGGAACATCGAATCCACCAAAGCCTGGATCATGGCAAGAAACGTTACCCACGTCCGACGAATCAGGGAGGCTTTTTTCTGGCTTTACTTTCAGTGGGCTTTTTGGCGTTAGCTACATCTTAGGGGTATCCAACGGACACTTGATTAGAAATGAACCGCGCGGGATGCGTTGATATTTGTGACATAATCGAGCAAGCGGATCTGCGGCGGATTTACGGCAATTATTACGGAAAGGACAGGGTAGCGCGAGCCAATTAATTCAACCAATCCTGCTATATCCGGTGATGTGCCACCGAGACAGCGTAAGCTGCGCCGACTTGGTGTAAATCCGTAAATCCGCTAGATGCGCTTTGTAGCATGCACAGACTAGTGAGCGACGACGACGACGACGACGACGTCAGAGACATTATGGCAAATCCTTATAACAGCCAAGCCCATGAACGATTGGCATGTTCTCGAGTTGTATTTTAACCATCTTTGTCTCTGTGCGATCTGATCACCGGCAATGCTAGACTACGATCTTTCCGACAACAGCGATGCCACCAGGGTCGGGGATCCGGGAGTGAAGCGTCTCACGGTCACGTTTGAAGATGTCGGCATACAAGTCTACGGCCAAGGTCAAAGCTTCGTCTCAACCTGCGTTTCAGCCGTTGGCGATATATTCCAATTTGGACGACAGAGCAAGCCGAAAAGAGTAGGTAATAGGCCAGGATCAATTGCCGTCATCCATCTAACCACGCTTTAGCAAATTCTCCAGGGAGTTACAGGCCAAGTTAACCCAGGCGAAATGGTAGGTCGACACTCTAGCGGAGTCAATAGATTCCCTGCAAGGACTGGCTGGCTGACAATGAGGTTTCCAGCTCTTGGTCCTGGGACGACCTGGTTCTGGCTGCACGTCTCTCCTGAAAGTGCTTTCCAACCACCGCAGCGAGTTCGACCAGGTGCACGGCTCGGTTCAGTACGGCAGTGTTGGGCATGAGACAGCAAAGGAGTTCCGCCACCAGCTGGTGATGAATACCGAAGGTATGCCCTGCTTGGGGCGCGTCTTTGCCTCTGTGCTGACAGTATACAGACGACGTACACTTCCCTTCCCTCAAAGTTTCGGAGACCATGGGCTTCGCAACCTCCACCAAGATGCCCAGTACACAATCGCAGCATCTCACCCGCCGACAGCACGCGGCCCAAGCTTCGACGCACATCCTCGAGGCGCTCGGCATCGGTCATACCAAGGACACAATCGTTGGTAATGAATACGTCCGAGGTGTATCTGGCGGCGAAAGGAAGCGAGTCTCAGTAGCCGAGGTCATCAGCACGCAAGCTCCTGTCCAGTGCTGGGACAACAGCACCAGAGGCCTCGACGCCTCCAACGCCCTTGACCTGGCTCGCGTGCTTCGGAAACACGCGGACGAGCAGCAGAGAACCATCATTGCGACTCTCTACCAGGCAGGAAATGGCATCTATGATCAATTCGATAAAGTCCTTGTGCTTGCCGAAGGACGTCAGATTTACTATGGCCCATCGGCCGAGGCGAGGCAGTACTTTGAGGACATGGGCTTCAAGTGTCCACCTGGAGCCAACATCGCCGACTTTTTGACCTCCGTCACTGTAGATACAGAGCGTGAGGTTATGCCCGGGTACGAAGGGAGTGTCCCTCACACAGCTGAGGATTTCGAGCAGCGCTACAGAGCGAGCGACATGTTCCGGCGCATGAAGCATCTGATGGCGTCCCGGACTACGAAGTCTCTTGTGGCTGAGGTGGAAGAACTCCGGGGTCTAGGCCTGAGCGAGAAGTCTCGCACCTTCAAAGCCTTATCTCGGGCGTCCAGTCCTTACCTGGTCTCCTTTTTCAACCAGGTTTGGGTCTGTGCAATCAGGTAAATCTGCACCTCACTGTTGAAGGCTCAGGACTTGACTGACTCATTTCAGACAATTTCAGATTCTCTGGGGAGATCGCTTCTCCAATGGCCTTCAGCTGGCCTCTTCCATTGTAATGGCTCTTGTTACTGGCAGCCTGATGTACAACCTCCCTGATGACAGCACATCCATCTTCCGAAGACCCGGAGCCCTGTTCTACCCCATTTTGCTCTGGTGCCTGAACAAGATGGCCGAGACGGCAGCATCCTTTGAGGGCCGAGCCATCATCACTCGACACAAGCGTTTGGCCTTCAGTCGACCTGGTGCTTACGCACTGGCCTGCGTTCTAACCGACATCCCGTTCGTCATCTTCATGTTCAGCCTGTTCAACATCATCTACTACTTCATGGTAGGCTTTCAACATGATGCCGGCAAGTTTTTCACCAATTGGTTCATATACCTCCTTATCACTCTCTGCTTCACCTCTCTTTATCGCACAATTGGCGCGTGGTGCAAGCACTTCGGCCTGGCTGCCCAGCTCAGCGGCTGGATCACTATGGTTATGATGATCTATGCAGGTAAGCTTGATGCCTCTACGCCATCACGTAGTATTCTAACTCGTTTCAGGATATCTTATCCCTATACCAAAGATGCATCCTTGGTTTCGGTGGATATCATACATCAATCCTGCTACCTACGCTTTCTCTGCCGTCATGGCTAGCGAGATTGGGAATCTGGAGATGGCATGTGTCGAACCTCAGCTCGTACCCTTTGGATCAGGGTATGATGACACCAACTCCAGAAGCTGCACCGTGATCGGGTCCAACGGAAGTATGGTTGATGGTGCTTCATACTTGAGCCTTCAGTACAATATTGCACGTTCTGACATCTGGAGAAACGCGGGTATCATCATTGCTTTCTGGATCTTCTTCTCGATTATGGCTGCTATCGGCTTCGAGGTGAATCTCGCTTCAGGTGGAGGCTCGGTGATCTTGTATGATCGCCGCAACCAGGCAAAGGAACTCGCTTTGGGGGAAGACCCTGAACGAACCTCGACGCAAGCCTTACCCGAACAACACGATCACAGCTCTGCTGAGGCAACCACGTTTACTTTCAAGAACATCAACTACTTTGTCCAGCATGGGGGCCGTGAGAAGCAGCTCTTGCTCGACGTTTCTGGCTTTGTCAAACCTGGCCAGCTCGTTGCCTTGATGGGTTCTTCGGGCGCTGGCAAAACGACGCTCATGGACGTCTTAGCTCAGCGCAAGGACTCTGGCCGTCTTGAGGGCAGTATCATGGTCAACGGTAAACCCCAGGGTATCACATTCCAGCGCACAACCGGCTACTGCGAGCAGAACGATGTTCACGAGCCTACTGCGACCGTACTCGAGGCACTTCGCTTCTCGGCACGTCTACGACAACCTTACGATGTTAGCGAGGCTGACAAGGACGCTTATGTCGACCAGATCATCCAACTGTTGGAACTTGGACCGCTCAAGCATGCCGTTGTCGGGGCTCCAGGACAGGGTCTATCGATTGAGCAGCGCAAGCGATTAACCCTGGCTGTTGAACTTGTCGCCAAGCCCTCACTGCTATTCCTGGATGAGCCCACTTCTGGTCTCGATGGTCAGTCTGCGTTCCAGATCTGTCGTTTCATGCGCAAGATGGCAATGGCGGGCCAGACCATCATCTGCACCATCCACCAGCCTTCCGCCGCTCTCTTTGAGGCTTTCGATGTCCTCCTCCTCCTCGCAAAGGGCGGTCGAACAACATACTTTGGTCCTACCGGCAAGGATTCTGCTACCGTGCTCAAGTACTTTGCTGATAACGGAGCTTCTCCAGCTGGTGATGTCAACCCCGCTGAATTCATTGTGGATGTAGTCCAAGGCCGTTTTGGTTCTCATCTAGATTGGCCTCAGATCTGGAACGACTCCAAGGAGAAGCAACAGACTCTTCTTGAACTGGAGCAACTGGCACAGGCGGCCCCAAGTGATGCCGTCACCGCTGAGAAGTCCCCACAAGAATTCAAGGCCGATTCCAAGGACTTTGCAACTCCCATCAGGTACCAGACTCGAGTGGTCATCCATCGTCAACTCATAGCACTATGGCGAAACCCAGACTATATCTGGAACAAGATCGGTCTGCACATCTCCAACGCCTTATTCAGTGGCTTCACCTTCTGGATGATTGGTAACGGGACTTTTGATCTCCAGCTACGGCTCATGTCTGTCTTCAACTTTGTCTTTGTCGCACCTGGCGCCATCAACCAGCTTCAACCTCTTTTCATTCGCAATCGAGATATTTTCGAGACTCGAGAGAAGAAATCAAAGGTGTATCACTGGTTTGCCTTTATTTCGGGACAGCTCATCTCGGAAATCCCTGTCTTGATCATCTGCGGCACTGTGTATTTCGCTTGTTGGTATTTCACTGCCGGCTTTCCAGTGAAGGCGAGCATCTCTGGCCAAGTATACCTACAGATGATTCGTAAGTCTATACTTTAAACCTCACAGCGATCAATACACTAACAGCCATAGTTTACGAGTTCTTGTACACGTCGATCGGACAGGCAATCGCCGCATACTCGCCCAATGATTACTTTGCCGCTCTGGCAAATCCTGTATTTATTGGTGCCGGACTCATCAACTTCTGCGGTGTCGTTGTTCCATACATGCAGATTCAGCCTTTCTGGAGATATTGGATGTACTACCTCGACCCATTCACTTACCTCATCGGCGGTCTGTTGGAGCCTGTTGTATGGGATGTTGAGGTTGATTGTCGACCGGAAGAGTTGACTCATATCTCACTGCCGACTGGCAACAGCACTACGTGCGGAGAGTACATGGCAGACTTTATTGGAGCGAACAGCGGCTACGTCGTTGATCCTGGCGCGACGAGCACCTGCTCCTACTGTCCATACACTACAGGAGCCGACTATCTCAGGCAGTTCAAGATTGATGAGCGATACTTTGGCTGGAGAGATGTAAGTCCCCAATGACTTCCCGTTTTTGATTCACATACTAACATGGACTTTTAGGTTGGCATCACTGCATTGTTTTGCATCAGCTCGTATGCTCTCGTCTTTCTCATGATGAAATTGCGCACAAAGTCAACCAAGACAACCAGTTGAGCTCTGGCAGAGGGCAAGTCTATGCTTCATGGAGAGTTATTGGAATTCAATCCTGGTCCGGTATAAATACTGTGTTTTGTTTCGTTCTTGTTTTCTCTTATAGAGGGCGTATTATACACATCTACTGGTAGACTTGGATACAAGTCTGCGAAAGTCTTATCTTGTTAATAATTAGATTGATTAATTCAATTCATTATATATATTGCATAAAAAGACTGGCAGGAGCTGGCCGACATTTGTCTTGATTCAGCGCGGTAGTATATGCGAAACGTCCAGAGAGATCAGTTAGCTGAAGCAAAGTGACCGCTGGAATGGGCATTCGTCACAGGCTTAATCCAGAGCTCTTCATCTGACCCTTATTAAAGCTGAGTGAATTGCTTGAGAACTTGGAATAAACAGACATATTGAATGAGGTCGGAATCATCGGTACAGTCGGGGCGCAATGCTCGTGATTTTGCGTCCAAGGGTCATGAGTATAGCGCCGCCGTATTCTCGATGGGAATCTTGGGATTTTTGTGGGATTTAGACGCGTAGCCAATTCAAAGGGGATTTAAGGGCTTAGTACATTATTACCATAAACAAGTAGACATTGTGTAATGGTGAAAGACATTGTAAATAATATATCTATTGACAACGAAATCTTCGCAATAAAACAACTGTCCCTTGGGTTATATCTCTAGTTCCTATTTAAGGCTGACCTCCTTCTCTATAATTAAGCAACAACCCATAATCCTGACGCAGTTCAATAGAAACAACTCTACTGGACAACACATTTAGTAGGAAGTCCGCAAGCTCCTCCAGTACTCTCATCAAGTTCTTCAATGCTCTTGGCCCTTTTTCTCGTCTTCTCCGTTGTGGGAACGGAGGCTGCTGGCTTGGCTCGGCTACTGCCATTCTGCGACCCGCTAGCCCTGTTGACGAATGAGTAGAAGGTCTCTCCCTGAATGCGTGCAATCTCGAGCTCCAAAGATGAAGGTTGGCGGGAACCATCAGCGCCAGCCAAGGTGCCAGCACCCCATGGGCTGCCGCCGTGGACTTCATCCAAGCTTGTGAGTTGGCCGAATGTCTTCGCATAGCCTAGGGGGACATAGATAATGCCATGGTGCACAAGGGTGGACATGGCGTTCTGCGCTGTAACCTCTTGGCCGCCGCCCTGTGAGCCAGTAGAGATGAAAAGACCAGCCATCTTTCCTGCGTAGCCACCAGTAGACCATTGCTTGCCTGTGCTATCCCAAAAGGCCTTCCATTGCGCTGGGTAATTGCCAAAGCGCGTAGGAATTCCGAACAGGAAACCGTCATATGATTCGAGGATCGAGGGATCGCTTAGTACAGGGATATCAGCGGCCTTGGGAGGCGCATGCATCTGGGCGAGAACATCGGCGGAGAGGGTTTCGGGAATTTGGAAGATGTCGGCGGTACCACCGACGCTCTCAATGCCAGCTTTTTCGGCCTCGGCAAGCTGTCGGATATGGCCATAGGTGGAATACTATAATCACACTGTCAGACAAGTTGAAAACAGACAGGCTCGACAGAAAAGAATAACACAGGCGGCGTTATTAGTTATAGAACGTACATAAACAATAGCGATTTTGGGAGCCATGATTAAGGTGTTGTCTTAAAGAGCGTAGTAAACAATGGGTTCTGTGGATAGAGAGAAATTTAAAGGCGGCAAAAGGTGGCTCTCTTTAAATAGTAATTAATAAAATTCATCCCACTACTTATGACATGATTATTTTTTTGCAATCTAATGGTATGCTTGGTAATGATTTCTTCAAGGGTCTGGGATTCATAATCGTGACAAACTTTTACAGAGCCCCACGGACCCAGCTGAGCCCACTAAACCCACTTTTGTAGAGATTAAAGTTTTGTTTGCATTATACAGTATTACTCTGTATTATTAATATCTGTATTTTCGCCTTTAATTTCGGGTTTTTATATTCTTTCTCGAGTATTTATTGAAAACTGTTGATCCTATAAGCTACTACCTGATGGGTGCCTAATTGGTGTTGTGATATCAAGTGGGAAAAAGTTAAAGAGATCAGTCGTCATTACGTTAAAGTCAAAATGGCTTGGATTTGTCCAATTTTGATCCATCAGTACATTGTCCGATCCTGGCACGCTCGGGTGTAACCTTTCCTGTTGGGTGCTAGTATCCCCTGTAAGTAGTATCATGCTGCCCGATTCGCTCACCTCGATGTGATCCAGTGAGGGAAAGTGTATACAAGAACCTCGGCGACTTGACGCGCCTTCATTGGGCACTGCTGATTGTGTGGCATGTACCTGGCCAAAGATGGATGCTTCCACTGTCTCCAGCACACGACGGATGGAGTTCAAGGACGAGGTGATTGGTTCATCGGCCACCATATCGGAGAGCGTCTCCGTGGCCTTTTTTATATATTCCATGTTGTAGGAATACTTGGAGGGCTGGCAGAGGATATCGTAAAGCAGAACTGCGCAACTGCACTCGATAAAAAACCCTTGGTAACGCGAAATCTACGGACGACATGGTTAGATACGTTCATCAGACCTGGATCGAGTATTCATCTACCTTGCAGATCTCTCTGCTGTTCGCTGACACGTCGATCGAGTCCTGGGCCGCATCGACAGCGTACCTGCAAGCCTGGCGTAGCCACATATCCTTGATCTCGCTTGTTCCACCACTAACGCGCATGGCATAGTGGGCGACTAGAAAAGGGCGAAAGATCAGGATCATGGCATGGTAATACACTGTGAAGCTAGTCAGCCTTCGAAATTGGGGATATGCTTCAATCTTTACGTACGGTTGTGGAGTGTTACAGTTTCGTGCACCTCAAAGAAGCCTTGATCAGTGCCCGGTTGTACAGACGCAATCCCGTACTCCTGTCCAAACTGGCCAAGGCGACCACGTAACTCTTCTGCCGCGACGTACAGCTGCCGGACTGACGTTGCCCCTCTCCCGTATATAGTTTCTGCGGCATCCTCCATGATCTTGGCGATGCGGCAGAGTCTGACTGTTGGAAGTGGCTCTGTTGGAAATGGGCAGGTGATGTCTTTCAACTTTAGACTGCTTTGTCGTCCTAGAGTCAGAGCTTGATATCTATTTCAGGTCAGCCATAGCGCGATGTGCTCTCGGGTATCAACTCGCGTTTCATAGAAGTAAAGCGACCAAATCGTAGTTTGGTGCTTTTGGAACGTGAGACTATCCAGCCGGGTAGAACAGGCGCTGATATGCAAGCCCAATGCGAGCGCCTTCCTGCAAGCCATGCCGAGGTGCAGATAAGTAGAAGTTGGGCGGCCTATATTAACCTGATAGTCGGCAAATAACAGAGAAAGCTGAAGCGTCTTCAATGTCACTGCATCATCCAGGATGACAGCTTCTCGTCTGGCTTTAGTAAAGAGAGTTTCCGCGAGGTCTGTATGTGGTGTAGAAAGAGCGCCGATCGCCAATATTGCCAGGAAGCTGGCTTTTGTCTGCGGCGGTATGTTCTGTGTATGCTGTGAGTCGTACATAGCCTCTAGCAAACTATCGAGTTCTTCGATCGTATAAAATGGGAGTCGATAGTAGGACGTAATCTTGAATCCTTGTAGGAAATCCTGCGCCATTTCCCGTGATATGAATGCCAATTCGATGCTTTCGGATCGGATCGCCTCTGGGTTTATCCTAGGTGGCGTCCCGAAGAATATCGACCTCTGCATAAAAGTGTCAACGCCAGATTGTGCATTGTTCCCCTCGTGCTGGGCATGGTCGGTCGCGGATAAGATGCCTCGGTGTATCTGTTGAAGAAAAGCAAAGTATGATGAAGGTCCGTAGAAAAGTTGCGAGCTGTCTGTTGGGGTAGGCGACAGATGTGTCTCGGTGACGCTGTGGTAAACCTCGTGCTGGACTGCCTGCTCAGAGGCTTCGACGCTGTGGTGGTCAGACCATCCAGTTAGTGGGCTACCGTTTGCGGACAAGCCATCAACTGAATGGCCTGATCCTAGTAGAGGCAGCTGTGATACAGGCTCGTTGACTTCTCGCTTCGGCCTCCTATTCCGAGTCTTGGTCCGGTATACACAAGTTTGGGGTGAGTCTTGACACTCAAAATGCTGGCAAGGATGAGCTCCATTACATCGCTTCTTGCGAAGTCGGCAAGGATCGCAGGCTTTGGGGATCTTGGTACTCATTCTGAAAGTATCGAGGTTGAGCGGTCGGAAGTAGAGCGGACTTGGCGGATGAAAGAGGAAATATATTTCCCGGATAAGATAAGAATTCTTGCGCATCATGTGGGGCATATTCTACTTCTAAGCATTAATAATTATCACGGCCTGAATAAAATTCGGTAGTTTGTACGGTAGATGTACTAATAAGGATTGCTCCACTTCTCTGGTTCCCTGCAGCCCTTGAAATGAATGCCGAGCGGGATTATGAAAAATTCTTATCCTTCGTTCCAGGTTTTCGTAATCGGTAGTCCATTCTTGGAGTAGTACATGTCGTACCAAAGACCTGGGTCTGATGAGGCTCCAACCTAGTGGAGATGAAGTCGGTGATTGTGCTGAACATGAGACATGAGCACCAAAATGCTTGCTTGCGTAGAAGAGTTGTTCATGCAATGAATATATACAAACAAATACCCTTACCAGCCTTCATGTTGTATTCAGCCACTGCCATTCAAATACTTTCAACCATTGTCGCTCTTTTCAGACATAAACATTGGCTATTTACCCGTTATTTATTACCTTGCACAGTATCAACACCTCTTTTTACCAACACCCGTTCACCATGTCGATGTGATTGTTAGTGGCGGTACCTCAGGCTTCATTATGGCAGATCGCCTGACTGAGGATGCAAAACCACTGTTCTTGTCCTTGAGGCCGGTATCTTTGCGCCTGGTGCCAATACCCTCCCTGTCTACAGCGGAGATACCTAGCACTAGCTACACTTCTTCCGGCAATTTAAGCCACAGGAGAACCTTGATAACCATACTATTGACATCTGGCTCGGTGAGATGGTTAGTAGCAGTTCTGGTATTAAAGTCATGATGGCTTCACGAGGTTCTTCTATGGATTACGGCCGCTGGGGCAAGCTGTTCCCCAAAGCCAGTGGCTGAGACTGGGAAGCCATCCTGCCATACTTCCGCAAGGTAAGTATACACACCAGCTGCAAGGCTTTTATCAGCCATCATTGCCTAAAACTATACCCTAGTATATACACTTTAGTCACTGGGCTATTTACTGTCTTCCTTGTCACTGTACACCTTGGCAAACATCCGTCTTAGCCCATCCATATCGCAAAACTCGATGACCTTTGCGACCTTTGACCCATCCTCGTTGAAGTTCAAGATCCACGAATGTTCTATGACGTCCTCTTCGCCATTCTTGTATTTCATGCCCGTCACAGTCGTCGCGGCTGATTTGCGTGACTCGGTGTCGATAGTCAAGTCGGAGATGTCGCTGTAGGTGACTACGTATTTCTTGAGATCGAGCGCCATGGCGGCTTCGTAGTCAGCGTTGCTCAAGCCATCTTCCGGAGGCGATCCGAATAACTGAAGAACACCGGCTGGTTTGAAGTATCGTTTGCAAGAGTCGGTGACATCACGGTTGACGATTGCTGGGTTGTTCTGCTCGCCAGCCTCTTTGTAGGCACCCAAGAACAGCCTCGTTGTGTTCTCAATAGCCTCCCTGAGTTCTTGTTGGGATGTCATGCTTGCGGTGATAAGCCTTGATGTCTCACGCAAGTTTTCGATTGCTGTGAGAAGGTTTGCTGACATGTACTTGAGCACTGGTTTGTGTATTTATACGGATTACTTGCTTACAAATAGCCAAGCCAAGCCGTCAGCCGTCAGCTGACGCAATGCTTGGACTATAGGAGTTGAGTAAGTATGCTTATGACCAGTGTAAGCTTGGCACTCTCTTGTGTCATGACGAGAATTGGTTTGCTTGAGAACTGCATCGGTCCGAGCTGCCTTCCACGACGATCAATATCGGCATTATAATTAAGCGTATTAATTTGGTAGTGGCGTACTGGGCCATTAATTGCTTGGCCGTAACTGGTAGTAATCATCACAGAGGCGCTCTGTATCTCCTGGGAAGAGACCTAGACTTTTCTTAAGGCAGTCGCCAATTGGAGCAGATTTGTTTTTTGAGAACTTTATAGTCTGGCTACATCAGAGTCTGTTATTCACGGTCTGCCTGGAGTTGACATACTCCATGAGTATAGGCAATTGTCGGTGTTGCTACGGTAGTCAGAAGAGGCTACAAAAGGATATAAATAGTTCATATAAGAACAGAACTGTATTTTCTGAGTTCTGTTTTATTGCGATTGTTGCTTGCCAAATTATTTCTTTTTACCTCGATTCTGCAGCATGTAGTATAGGATCTATTCCTCTTTGTCCTAGAGTCAAACCCAGGGAAGCATTTTTCTTCACGAAAATCTCAATGAATCACAACAAAGCGACTGTCACTATGGACGAAAGGGGTACAGTGGCTGCAATCACGGCTTTGGTGACGATCCCCATATACGCCTCCGCATTCCTACTTCAGCCATTCTTTCAGAAGGTTAAAGTTAGCTTTTAAGGATTTATTACTGGAACAGAACGTGCGAGGCTATACAGTGGAGTCACACGCATGAACAGCTTCAAAACTGGTAGTGGAGCTGGGTCGGTGACGAGGGGCACGGTTTTACTGACGGATCATGGAACTATCGGGCGGTCGTTGAAAGCCCCAGTTACTATTTTTGCTTTAAAGTTGTTCAAGGAATACGCCAGCAGTGAATTGGGCAGTGATGATCGCGATACACTTGAAAGCATTCTGGAAGAAGTATTGCGTGCCGCTGTGTATGGCGTCTTTACGTGTTGGCAGTATGTCAACAACGTTGGACAAGATATCCCATCTTGGCTTTTAGATGATAGAGTCAGGCTGAGCCCGGTATGGATGGAAGATGACGGCAAAACCTAAAAAAGGATCTCGCCCTTTTTTATTACTTACAATAACTAACTTACCCTGGAATTTGACTTGCCAAGGTTTGTGTAGGGTATATCTATTTATAGAAATTTGTTTCTGATAAGAGATTACAGGAAAGCGGCGGAAAGATACTCCGAGTCACAGTGAGCAATTTCCAGTATTGGAAACGGCCGCTCGGTTCAGATAAACTTAGTTTGCAAGACAAACAAAAGGATAAAATAACCTCTGAGAACCCTATCTAAGCCCTACAGACTCGTCACCAAGGTGAGCGGATTTAGAAGGTGGTTACAGTGAAATTGGGTCGCTTCCGGCAGTCCTTACCCATAATCAGGGCGGGCTGTGCAGACAAAGTTCATGACCCCACCTGTGAAGGGGCAGCCTCTTTACCTTTTCCGTCGTAGATCGTTTCAATCAACGAGCCCCCCCTTCCAAAGACATTGTCACTTCTCCCTGCTCAACTGTCAACATCCCCCATGACTCATGCCATGTGATAGAAACGTCTGTGGGATGAAGGGCCTGTGCTTGTATTATCATATACTAGGCCTTGTACGCCCACTTATCACCACGTGGGGATCGTCCCTGGCAGCTGATCTCACGCCAGAATGACAGACTTTGGCGAGAAGGTGAAATGGAAGAGGGCGAGGGCGCCCAAGGTGAGATCTGGCTGTAGAACATGGTAAGCCAAACGCTCAGACACGTAAAAGTCGGTGCTAATTCAAGTAGCAAGTTCGTAGCTCATTAGTTACTACATTTTGACTGAAACTTTGCTGATTGTAGTCCAGAATCCGCCACCTCAAATGCGATGAGCGAAAACCCACGTGCTTCAGATGTGAAAAGGACCAACGGACGTGCGACGGCTACCTTGCTCCCCCAGAAAGCAAGCCAAAGACAAAATCTCTCGCTCTCCATAGAAAGCAGTATGACCTCATGTCTCGCCGCCTCGCGACAGCCTCAAAGCTTCTTGTCCCAGCGGCCTTATCGCCAGAGATGTTCAGTTCGACGATAGAGTTGGACCTCTGCCACCACTTCCGAACATGTACGGTATCAGAGCTTGCGAGCTCTCTCAATGCGATGAGCTTCTGGCACGCGTATGCATTACCACTCAGCCAGACTTCGAAACCCGTCAAGGCTGCCATTGGAGCGTTGGGAGGGGCGCACAAGGCCTTCAAGCTTCAGACCCAGACCGACTCGTTAACGCAATCCCTCGCCCATTCTTATGAGATCGCATCCTTTCAGCAATACAACAATGCAATCCGCGTGATGCAAGAGTATATGAACTCACCGAATAAAGACTTTCAGGTTATTCTAACCTGCTGTCTAATGTTTATCTGCACAGAGAATCTCTACGGGCGCTACGCGAATGTATCGCGGCATTTGGAGGCCGCATTCTCACTATTGAACGCCTGCGATCGATGGGACCTGGCGAAATTTATGGAAAACATTGGCCCTTCATTATGCGGCCTGGCTTCTGACCTGTTCTTCTACGTCGGAGACAACCATTCCTCCAAGATTGTCTCGGAGATTACAGAATGGGCCGATAAGCAGGATCCGATCGATCTCGATGAACCCGGCGAACCCTTCGCTTCTGCACAAGCTGCAGCTGCAGCACTTACACGAGTCGAGACGCTTTGCGATGTGGAGATGTACGCCGATTGCCCGGACTGCTCAAGCGAGGGTTATCAATGCGGTGATCCTGGTGTTGTATGCCAGCGCCGAGACAAGGGGTTGGTTTCAGAAGCCTTCTACCATCACTGGAGCGCAAGATATCAAGCTTTCAAGAAGGCATTCGATCCGTCAAAGGCCTCAGAGTCAGAGCTGTTTCGGTTCAAAGTCCTTGAACTGGAAGAGATCACATGGCAGGCCACTTTCAAGCTTGACTCCATCGACGATGACTTGGAAATAGCCGATTGCATCGAGATGCTGAAGCAGGCGGACGAGATCATCCAGATGACGAAAAGCGACAAGGGCCAGATTTTCACCTTCCAGGCCAATCTCGTCCCTCCATTATCCTACATTATAATATCATGTCAAGACACAAGTGTGCAATGGGAGGCGGTGAGGCTTCTACGGTGTCTCGGGAGACGGGAAGGTCTTTGGGATAGCAGGAAAATGGCGGATATTTACACGGACATGATCAACGCAAAGACAAACAAGCTAATAACGTGGGAGGAAATTCCGGCCGACGTGCCGCAGCTGACTGAACTTCTTGATTCGCTGAAGATGTGAGGACGCTATTACAGACGGTAGTAGATGCATTCAAAATAATAATGGACTTGATGACCAGATCGCCAAATTATTCTTTTCAGAAACTTCAGCCCGGGTATTCGGAAGTATTGATAAGACAGTGGAAGAGACCAGACTTTGCTCCTCTGATCAAAGGGAAAAGAGTGCCAAGGTCCGGGTCATCAAGATGCTGACAATGTTGTAGCAGGTAGGGTTAGTTGACTGCTGTTACATAATTATGACAAGATGATGTGAGGTTGAACAAGTATGACAATTAAAATCTATCAATATTACAAATGAATTCCCGCTATCACATGAGAGCAAACAAAGCAGCAGCTCCGACACCAGCCGAGACAAACCAGCTTGGACCAAGCCTGGCTCCAGCTGCGTTATCCTCCGCTTCCGCGGTCGAGTGTTCTCCAATGATGTACTCGGGCTCGTAGCTCTTGACGGCCGTGTTGTTGGACTTTCCATCCCAGCAGTAGCGATCGAAGCAGGTCTTGCATGCATCGGGGACAGCCTCATTCGCCTTCCACCAGCTTCTGCTCATGATAGCACACGCCACGCAAGTAGGCCACTCCTTGTCAATGGTGGCGTTGCCCTGGGTAGCTCCATTGAGAGCATTGAGGATGATGTCGTCGCGCTCTGCAGTTGTATACGACATCTCAAAGGTAGAGACGTTGCTGTGGTAGGTGTAGGGAGCGTTGGGGATGTAGAAGATCAGCGGAGGTGGAACTTGGCCGTCTTTAAGAGTGAAGTTGTTGGCGTCACAGCCAAAGAGCGTGGGGCGCTGGTTCAACTTCTCGTTGATGAAGGTCTCGGCAGAGGGTACCGAGGGGAATAATGTACCGTTGCTAATGCTGGAACCGACACGGTCATATGTAGCACGAAGAGCAGTACCGTTGGGCCAGTTGTTCGTGTCAGCAGACGAATCAATGGCAAAAATGATATCAACGCCACGAACGGGCTGGATCAGTGGGTGAAGTGGAATGTTCTGCAGATCCTCTCCGCCATCGACAAGGGTCAACTGATGGTTCTTGGAATTGACACTCTTGTCGGTAGGGTTCCATCCGAAGAAGGGGTTGGGTGTATACTGGGCGATATCCTCATTGTCCTCGTCCAAGCCAACCAAAACGCCTTCAATTGCTTTGACGACAATTTCCGGAATGTCATTCTCTTCGCCGATCTTGGTGACGTTGTGGAAAAGGAACTGGTTGAACAGCGAAGAGGATGTTCCCATAACAAAGCCAATCTGATCAAAGCCCCGTACGCATTCACCATTGGAGCTGATACTGCCGTCGCTGAAGTTGGAAGCGAGATACTCAGTAGGTACGAAGCCAAAGGTTGTAGGATCCCATGTACCAAACTCGTACGGGTTGAACTCATATATAGTAGTGTTCAGGGAGATGACGTGCTCACCGGGAGCACGAGCATCAGCAACGAGGATGGGGAAGGGCGTGTCTGCGTCCTTGAAGTTGGGGGTATCGGCAATGGAAGAGAAAGTGTATGAAGGTCCACCCTCTGGGGCATTGACGAGCTGATACGACAAAGCTCGGCCCCAATAATCAGTGAGAGTAGTATTCCAGCCCTTGTCCTTGTCGTCAACGGCATCTTTCATCTGAGTCCAGTACTCTACAGTGTTGAGGAGACTGATTCCAGAGCTCTTGGGGCCCTTGAAGATGGAGCGGTCAAAACGCCAGACTTTGTCACCAGACTGCAAGTCTGGGACTGATGAGAAGTTGTTTGCAAAAATGGAACCCACGAGCCAGCCACCACCAGAAAGGCCAGCCAGATAGGTTGCAGACTGAAGAAGACCGCTGATGGGGCCGGTCTTGTTATTGCGTGAATCAGCAGCTGAGAGGAATCCTGCGCCATTCATCAAAGCGCGATAGCCACCGCCAGACGCGGCAATGGCGATGTTGGGTAGACCAGTCGCATTGTTCTTGTGCTTCTCAACGAAACTCTCGGCATCGAAGCCAGAAATGTTGGCTCGCGACAAGAAAGTCTTGAGATCATCGATTGTGTTGTTTCTGCGGCGTTGAACCCAGGACTTTTCCTCGCTGGACAGTTCATCGGCAAGGCGAACTTTTGGACGCGTGGAAGGGCAATCAACTACCTTGGGGGCATATCCACCACTCGGGGAGTTTGGCAGAGCTCGGATCTGGACGGAATTGGCCCTGGGGATTAAAGCCGTGTTATCCGGAGCAGCAATTGCTGTGCTGAGCCACAGCGTGAGGGCCACGAAGCCGAGCATCCTGACTGTCTAGGACAGAACGGTTGTATAAGAATTAAATACGAGACTCAAAGTAATGAAAGAAGATGGGAACTCAAAATGAAAGACTACAAAGTCACCAAGGGCGAGACCAGATAAATAAGTTTAGCAAGTCCATAAGCCAAGGGGCGCAATTTTACGGAGGAGCCAACGCGTACGATCGCACTGGGTCTAAGCACATGCTGCTAGAGTTTTACTGTGATTAATGCTTTGACTGGTTCCAGGGAGTGACGCGACGTGAGTGGCTAGTTCGTTCCGTGGACAGCGAGGATAAAAAGGCCCAGATCCACTGACGGATTCCTCGGCCGAGAGAGTTTCGGTTTTTTTTGGAGCCCGTCATGGAGGCTGTGTCTCAGCTCGGAACATTCGGCACGAGCTAAGCCACAGAGAGAGGTGACGTTGCAATGACAGCTCATCCACAGAGAAACGGAGCCAATGGCAGTAACAGCTGTGGCTGAAGGACAGGGGAGAAGCAAGGGTAGTGCAATTTACTTGCCGAGAAATAGGAGATGGAGACTGATTCACATGGAGATCATCTCTGAATGATCGGTTGAAGAAGGGAACTTTGGTCGCCTCCGCATCTGAGTGGAGAGAGGGCTCCCACGCTCGGATATAAACGATACGTCGTACGCGGGAAACAACATGATAGGCTCCGTCGTTCGAGACGATGACAGTGGACCATGCCTAATTCAGCTGGTTTTGCCCTGCAATCGTAGAAGACGGAAATTGCCATCTGTAAGCCCGCTAACGTGGGACACTTAGAATAAGGCTGACATGATACGGCGACAGCTGCTGGTCCCAATTGATCAGAAGGAAAAACTAAATATATAAGCACTAAATTCGAATCAAAAGATAGAAAGACCAAGGGAACTTCCCGATTACGGCCGGTTCCGATGATAAGCAAGCTTGATTCGCCATTTTCCTCTAGTCTCTCCAATGATATGCCAAATCGTTATTTTTGCGTTCCTTGTCTTCCCTTGTTTTGTCATCCAACCCTGCATCTAAACACATGATCGCATAGCTGAGAAATATCCTGTTCAGAGTAGGATATTTAAAGAGGTTTCATAATACCCTTCTTGCTGCAGAGAAACTCCTCAAGAGCAAACATGCTGCTCGCAGGCTTCGCGGGAACAGCTACAGCGGCCTGACAAGCCTTGGTAGGAGCATCTAAGAGGAGAGAAATGAGCTGGTGCAGTTTTCTTGGCCTAAAACAGCGCCAATTTTCTGAATAATATTATCAATAAAGTCAAAGATGTTATCAGCCTTAGGAAGCTCAGCCTCAAGAAGGATGAGTTTCAGAGGTCGAGGCTCTTTAGGGAACAAATAGAAAGCGCCCGGTGAGTAACATCTGCCTTGATGGCGCGCTGGGCGAGAACACGAGTAGTCTCAACATCACCAGCTCCGTCTGAATGGCAAGATCGGCAAGATTATGGTTATGATATTAGCCTCTCCCTATTGCTACCATTCAAGCATGAAGTGTAGAGCTTCTCAATGAGTCTCTTAGTAGAGAGGAGCTCGGCGGGCCGTTGTTGTGAACGAAATCGGACCAATAGATGAAGAAGGGGGCAAAAATTCTTACTCGAAGCTTTAGACAATCTGCCCGGGAGAAGAGGAATTCTAGACGAGGGCTACCGATGCTCCTTCATTAGATGTCAATTGGCGGCAGGCATGCTCGATTCATCTGCCCAGTCGTCGTTGGCTTTCACGCAAATTGAAGATCGCTAGTTCTATAGGCCTTATGTAGTATATAGAAGGAGAAATAGTTCTTTAACCCAATAATTACCAAAAAGAGATTTTGATCGGTCAGACATTTGGGTACAATGTCTTAGTTATTAGCTAGATGTGTTATTTGCAGCAGGGACTTTTGGTTGAGAGCTTAAATCAGCAGACAGAACTTAGATCTGGCTGTGGACTATTATTGAGGTCACTCAGCTTCAGGAACATTGCTACAGTCTCCAATGAGGCACAAACGGCAACCACGGAGTATTCATACCTCGGGGATCTATATCTATTAAAACAGAGGGATAAAGACAATCAGATACTGTCATAGTCTCCAACAAGGTGTAGATCGAGCGGGGATCAGACAGTCGCGTCTTTTTGGCCGGCCTAACAACTAAAGAAGACTCAGAGCGTTTGTAGCGTAGCAGGACTTCAGGGTCAAGCTCTGTGATCAGGAAGAGTGTGATAGGAATGTGTGCTCCTCGGTTACCCTGCAAAAACGTAAGACGTATACCTCGGACAAACTTCCCTTTCTCAGCCATTCGGCCTCGAGAGGAAGCTATCGCCCTTCTTGACTCTGCCGCCACCGTCGTGAAAGGGATTTCCAACATTGCTCGCCTCACCCTCAGCAGCCATGAACCTGTCCATCTCCTACCACACAAAACACACTCTGAGCTTTACAATGGCCTCAATGTCGCCTCACAATACCGCTATTTCTCCTTCGAGCCTCTTTAACCTTAGCAGTCACTACCCTTTGTGTCTCCAACGGCGCAGCACTGAGATTGTGACAGCCTCAATATCACCTCTCAGCATTGCTGTCACTCCTCAGGGGCATCAAATAGTAGCAGTGTCTCACCTCAACAGACATCGACACCCGAAGAACGTTGCACTTGAGCTATTGTTTCTAGAATCCCTCTAATTGCCTTGTGCGCTTGCAGATGATGGTTGACATCTCATCTGCAAAGCGTGTGTCGTGATTCAGATTACAAGCGGAGGACATCTTTTCTCTCTGTGAGCAGTAAGATCGGCATGATAAACCCTTCTATGAGATGGACTGATAGTCGCTAGGCACGTAGAGAGAAGGACGAAGCAACTCGGATAGGAGCGGAGATGGAAAGTTCGCCATTGACACTAGCCAAAATGGCAGGGTCTGCACTTGGATTGCCTGCACCACCGTATACGCTAACAATATGGACAGTAGTCTTACCTAGAAGTTGGGGAAATTCGGTGATTACCAGTGCGTATCAAGAGGTCAATGGGCCGATCTTTGCCGTCACTGTCAGTCCCGCGAAGGTGATGAGAGTCTGGATCGAGAAGGTGACATCAGGTCCATACATTTGTCTTTGCGAAAGCCTTAGTGTCGTAGAGCACGACGGAGTTGTGATCAGATGGCACGTGAACGTCGGCCCCTTCATCAATGGTGAACTGGTCCAGGCTGTTTTCGTCGACTCGATCCGTTAGGACAAGGATGCATTGGTCTCGGTCAGGAGGTTAGTACTCGTGAGAGAGTCCAATGCGGTGTCGGATCTGTGTGAGCTTTGTTTGTCGATGGCCGTCACGCTAGGGACTGGAGGGACATGCAGATACATAACTCATGGGAAGGCGTACCGGCTTCAAGACAAGCCTTGTAAGTGCCGGCTGAGATGATCTTTTGCCAGGCGTTGGAGTAATCAAGGTTGATGAGTCTCTCCCCCGTACCAACCCCTTGGAGTAGCATCCATCATAATACTGTAATCCGTGAGCGGCAGGTCTTGAACTAAGATACCAAGCATCTCACTGTTTAAAGTTTGCCCAGGAGGGTTGGGTGGTTTTGGGCAGGAAGCGGATGCAGGTAGACTGCTCCCATGCTCTCATAGCACTGCGAATCGACTCTGAGAGGTCGTGGGGAAGACTTTCCAAAATACAAGGGATCTCAACCAAGTCCCAAAGCATGTTGGGATGCATGGAGCCACGCTTTTTCAAAGACATTGCCTCAATCTCTGACCGGTTGAAGATGCTGCATTGGAATACTGCACCGAAAGCCGGTTGCACAACCGCAAAGGCTAGGACCGCGATATATATGTAAATGATCAGAAGCCATATCCAAATAGACTTGTTGAGTAAAAATAGTAAATGGTGGTAAATGTTGACAAATAACACTAAAAAAATATACAATTTATGCTAGAAAGGGACTCGGGAACAATTATCAGCAGCTAGCAATTGCATATCCTAACGCTGGCAATTCTATTGACCTCATATTTGTAGACTTTGAGGGAGCTGTCTATGTCAAGGAAGTGGCCAACAAATTAGCCCTAGAGACGATTTCTTATTTTTAAACTTTGAAAGCAAACTATGAAGTGAAACAGTGGGTAATGTTTGAATGGACTTAGTATTGCAAATTAGTTGAATTAGTATCCATGTTGAAGCTTATGCTGAGGTTGCAGCCCCTCAAGTCCAACAGCCGTAGTAACACCGTATAATTTCAATATTACTTGCCTGAGGGGGGAAAGAAGAAAAATCCTTTTCTACGCATGGCTCCAGCTGTATATAATTGCCATTAATCTTAGAGTAGTATTTATTACACCTGGGAGAACGGATCTTAAAAGGCTTAAAGCTATGCTAAGCTATTTACATATCTTTGCTTTCCTTACGCCTTAAATAAAACAAAGAGCTACTGCTCTTCCCTCTCTTTATCTTCTAGCGCAATTAATAATATTTAAGTTACCCAAGCTCTATTAGACTTTGCGTCGCCCCCACGACAACTTATCAAGCCTGTCGTGCACGGGACCAGTTCCAGTCCAGACTTAAAGGTCCCCGAAGGAGGTAGACAATCCACCAATACAAATGTATCTGATGATGAGCATTGCAGTACTTGGAGCAATTGCGTGGTAACCAAACTGGGGCCAGCAGACCCTCGTGCTGCGCTTTTTGCCCACGAGTGAAGAAGTTGAGAGCTGATATGTAATTGAGTTAGAGGTGATTTCAAACAGCACAGCAGCTAACAATTCCTTTATAAAACCCCCAGTCAGCTATATCCAGGTCAAAAAAGAAAAATATTATTAATAAAAGTGCTTATATAAAGAACAGGGACTTTCTTATATTAGGTATAGTAATTAATAACTACTTTACACCATGCTGCAAGGTTAAAGATATAGATATTATTAACTCCGTCAATAACATAAGATCTCTAGACCGAGAAGTCTAAAGTCACCTCAGTTTATTGACCTTCCTAATTAAATATCCCACAAGCGGTAGGTACCTGTTATGCCTGAGACTATCCCTGTCACACTTTCGCATCGGTGATTACCGAGAGCGTCACCTGATTGTGATAGTCGCGCAGTGGGTTTTGCAAAAGATGTGCAGTATTATCCGATAACCTGTAAAGTTTGCCATGACATGACATCAAGCCACGATTTGGGTTTCTATCTAAAAGGGTCGGGCTACCTAAATGAGAAAAAGCTTCTGGTAATTGTATATATCTGGTTTGCCGTCTCTATACTTAAGGGTATTTACTGCTTGTAATTAGAGCAGCAAGTAAAACTTAAATAAATGCCATCTAGCTGATTGTTAAGTGGCGGTGAACAACTGCCGAGTGGTAAGTAATTAATTCTTAACACTTAAATGAGGTATACGAGAAATAAGCTTTAATTTCACTGTATTTACCTTGAATTCAAAGCCGATTTGTAAAAGAAATACCGCAGCTCCTTTAGTAAACTTTAAACTAGGTGTAGCCAGCATGACTTAACCAAGAGGCACTTTGCAGGTCTACTGTGTTCTCCACATTATAGACCAGGGCATAGGGAAGTATGGCGTGTTACTGAAGTTATAGAACTGTCGCCAGATATAAATACTGAGAGGCTGTCCGCCTTAACCAAGCTCAACAACAACACATCAGTCACCTTAGTGCAGGAGAGCCTGATATTGTGTGATTGCGCCCCTGCTTTATCAGCTGGTTGATTCTTTCCCCCCTATCAACACAAACCCTTTCGCTTTCGCGTCACAGCAATGAAATGTAGGTCGAGGAAACCATTTTCATAGGGCTTAACTCACCACCGGCATAGTCTTCTCAGCCCTCACCTATACGGCAAGCAGCCTGGTCCTCGGCGCTGTTGCAGCGCCAGCCCCTGAACCGGCTTCAGTTGGAGCAACTGTGTCCACGTACAGTATCACCTGTGCAGGCTTTCACACAGGCAGTCCACTGTCAATTGGCGATATCGAATGGGCTCTTTCCAACAGAAGAGATGAGCTAGATCTCAAGGCTGGATGGTGGAATACACAAGGACTCACTTGCGTCAGTGAAGATGGACGTAACCTTCAGCAATATGCAGTCAAGTTCGACTACAACCATGCGCGTAGCAATCCTGAGGCTATGACACAACTGGCACAGGATCGTGTACTTTGCACTGTTTCAAGCCTGTGGAGGCTCAAATGTTCTCCAGCTTAGCGACATGCATGCGACAAACTACCAGTGTGGAAAGCCCCCTGCATTCCTGGCTATTGAATTACCAATTTTTGTCTTTCTTCACTTTGACTTTTGAGAGGTTATTTTCCGATATATCTGCTTGGGTGAAGACTTACGGGCCTAAAGAGAAACGATAGACAGAATACATTATCCAACATACAGGACAGGGAATCTACATTTGCGCTGCCCCGTGCACTTTGTGTTTAGTCATTGCATGACCTTGCTAGGGTCTCCACAACTAGCTCGATCATCGTATAATTTCGTCGGCTCTCTCGTCTCCATCCTCCTTCATCTCGTAGTGACAGAGTGGTTGGGAAATACTAAGCTTCAGGAACCCCAGTCCCGTTGAAGAGATCTTTGGAAGGGCTCCTACTACTGAGATCCAGTCCAGGCAAGTTCTTTTCCCCCATCTACCGCTTTCAGTGTCTCCAAATAGGTCTGCCGTGTGACTCCTTCGTAATTGAAAGCGGGTTAGAAAGATGGGGATACCTAAAAGGAATCATGTAGAGGCCTTAGTGGATGTAGTCACTAACATCTTGAGGTTTTGTTCCATGGAGGCACTGGGCGAAATATTCCTGGCGGCCGTACCGTCACCGACGACACTGCTTTCGTCTGGTTGTCCATGGAAACGCGTCGAGGTATTGGGCTGATGGAGCAGTCCCCTGGTACTTAATGAGAAGCTTAGGCATGGTCTTATCCATAGCAGTCTTTCCCGGCTCGGCAGACGACTTAGTACTGCTGAGAGCAGGGCCAAGGGAGGAGATCACATCCTCACGACTTGCTATGCAGCTAGAGGGATAATGGGCCCAAAAATATCCTCGAAAAACCCCTCGGTTGTCTTGCTGATGGGGAATTGTTGACAACCAAGGCCTCAAAGTTTCGCACCAAAGTCCATGACTCGGTGCCGCCGGTGGCTAAACCAGGTCACCTATGTTAGGTCTATCAACTCGAAGAGCTATAGCTATTTACTAAGAGGCACATATATGGTCTAAGGAAGGGGTGCTTCCCTCTACGGAAAGATGCAAATAGCGCGAGATAGCCGTTGAGCATCTCCTCGGCGCCGCTCTTCGATGGCCCTAAGCTTGACATGGAGTTCGGAGAGTCTTCCTGTGGAAGCATCTCGCTTGTGTCCATGCCTATTGAGTCTGCATCAACGGGATGTTCTCGGTTGGGCGAATAGGAAGAGTGATATTCATTGACTTGCAGTGCGGCACAAGTCGCTATATCCGATAGTTTCTCAACCTATCATTACATTAGCTTAGTCGCGGATCTTTGCTAGACGCGAGCTTAGGTATACGTACAAGTCCGACGCCATGTATCTCGAGGCTGGCCATCTCGAACTGCGAACAGGTATCGAGAGCCTCACTGGCGATAGTCAGGGCGTATTCGTGCCGGAACTCTTCCTCATCAGGCAGTGCCTCAACAAAGCCGTGGCTGCTGGCCAGAGCCCACAGCTTGATCCTGATCCAGTGCCTGGTAACGAGAATATCCGCATGCTGAGCGTGGGTGTCTATGTTAGAAAGACTGCTCAATCGTGGGGGGATCCGGTAACGTCGTAGCAGAGTGAGTATTTTGCTTCTGGTGACATGTGTCGGGGCCTCTTCTTCCCAGCAGAGACCTTTCCAGCACTTTAAAATATCGGAATCGATAAAGTCCACCTGCTCTAGCATGCTGTTGAGACCTTCTATTGCAACAATGTTCTCACTTTCAGCCCTTTCATCAGAGGATGCAATGGCGTTTTGGAGTTCTTGCAGCTTGTTCCGGCTGAGTAGTTTCGTGCCGGGGATATAGTCTCTCTGAACCGAGTAGATTCTCTCGATGATTGTGAGGCTGATCAGTGTTCGGAGTCTTCGCTGTTTCTCAGTGTCTCCAATTCTACCATAAGATTCAGGCTTGTCAAGGTTCATCACCTCTGCTAGAGCTGCGGCCTCTCTGAGCCGAAATCTGGCTGCATCGAAATTGCCCTTGCAGAACTGGCACGCAAACAAGAAGACACTTGTCATGATTGTTTCTAGAGTCGGGCTCTGGCCTAGATCAGATTGTGAGTGCAAGTTTACAGCCAGAGCCAGGTGAGCGTCGGCTCTTGATTCGCGGTTCGGCCATGAGCGTTTTTCCTGGCTCTGGACTGGTTGCAAAAGGACTAGAGAGCAGATGGCTTGCACCAAAGAGCCGAAGGACCGGTCTTGGAGATGTCGTTGACGCGCAATGTTTTGACGCAGAAATGAGCGGGTAAAGAAGGGCATGGACTGTTGCAGGCGCTCTAGGAACACGTCGATGAGCTGTGGGATGGTGCTGTCATCCAAGAGACGATCAAGGACTCCGTTCTGACTCGAGAGATTCTGGAGTGGAGGTGAGAGGCATATTCCAGGGCTCCCAAGCATGTTCCATGGGAGCGAGGGCACGCAGGGAGGAAAGTCTACTGCTCCGAGAAAGCTTGTGGGGTAGAAGAAGCATTCCCCCATACCAAGGTCCCAGTATTCTGCCTCCAGCTGCATAGGAGGAACCGTAGTAATTTGTGTAGGCGTGGAATTGCTCATATGTACTGAATCCAATTGCTGTGCCTCTGTGGGGGTACTCACGTCAACGGTTTCAACAGGCAACCAATCTGCCCTTTCTTCATACAAGGTATCGAGTCCTTCGGAAGATACTCCTGAATTCACATCTGGCCCATCTGATGTTGGTCGAATGAACCGACGCTTCTTTCGAGGCCGCTCGTATTGGCATTCTACGTGGTGCTCTTGACAAGGCGAACATGGAGTACGCCGATCACACTGCGAATTGTGAGTCAGAGTCGCGAGACCGATTGAGCTTGAAAGGGAATAGTCAACGTACCTTGATCTTGCGACGGAAACAGTGATCACATGATCTAATCTGAACAGCACAACCCAATGATGAATCATAAACCACCTGATTCATGTCGAGCTGGAATCTCTTTTTTTCGACATGAGGAGTACTCCAATCCGCAGGAGGGTCCATCTGCAGCAGGAAGCTTTTATGACGGATAAGGAATAAAACCGACGCAGAGTTAGTGCCCCTGGTCCGACTTATGAGCACGAGGAGACTGCGGGGAACCATGTCTGACCCCTCGGTCCGATAAAGACCTTGGCCATAACCCAAACAATTCCGAGCTCTTCCCTACGAAGCAGAGCACGGGCTAGTGTCACCCTTTTCAGCCTCTGAATCCACCCTGCTACTGAAATGTGCTGACTGCCAAGTGCCTAAAGTGACATCCCGCTTTAAGCCCAATTGGGAATATTGCCGCTACAGACGAAGACAGTCAGAAGATGCGTTACATCTGCCGATTTGTAATGATACTCAATATGCCAAGTTTTCAAGGATGAAAACGCCGAATACCGTCGTCAGTCTCTGTCATGTGGTTTGGTCGGCTGATGGCGGTCTCGCATCTTCACATTCTTTCGAAGTTTGCGTTTCCTGATTACCCACGGTGAAATTGTCAAAGAAGACACTAAACAACAATCATCATGGCAACCCTCGATTCACCCATGCTTGTCCAGCTTTCATCCAAACACCACGTCAATGAGATTGTCGTCTACGGGGCTTCGTACAACACACCTTCGAAGACGTCCCATAATGATGCACTTCACCAAAATCTCGAACCCTTTGCCACCGCCAAAGCATCAGATTGCGCTACGACCTCGACGCGAGAAAACCCGAACGAAAATGCCCATTATCGCTGGAGACCGCGTTATCACCTCATGCCGTCAACCGGCTGGCTGAACGACCCTTGCGCGCTGGGCTATGACCCGGTCCATGATGCTTATCACGTTGGGTTCCAGTGGAACCCCAAGAAACCCGAATGGGGCGATATTGCCTGGGGAAGCGCAATCTCAAAGGACCTGGTTTCCTGGGAGGTCAGAGGCTGTCCGTCTATACAACCGTTAAAGAAGCATGATGGAGAAGCAGGAGTCTTTACAGGATGTTGGAGTCCAGTACCCTCAGCACCCCACCAAAGCACTGCATTCTATACTTCAGCGCGGCTGCTTCCGATACACCATACGCTTCCCTATAACTGGGGTTCTGAAGCAATCTGCATCGCCACTTCAAGCGACGCTGGACGTACATGGCAGAGAGGGCATGCGCCAACCATTCTGAAGGGCCCCCCTCGCCATCTGCAAGTTACAGGCTGGCGTGATCCATACGTTGCTAAATGGCCTTCACTCAGCCGTGTACTAGGAGGCAAGTCAGACCAAGCGCTGTTTGGCATTGTTTCTGGTGGCGTTCGCGGTATTGGCCCAGCAATATTTCTCTACTCTCTTGAACAGCACGATTTGACGGCTTGGAACTTCCTCTCTGTGCTTACTATAGCAACAACCTCTCAAGGGGAGCATCATTCGCAATGGGAGCCCGACTACGGTGCAAACTGGGAAGTCGTCAACTTCTTTTCGCTCCCTGACCCCGATGATCAAGCAATAAGTCATGAGGTACTGATGATTGGCGTTGAGGGGCGTAAGCAATGCGCGGTCAAGACTTCTGGACGGCATCGCCATTCAGAGTTCAGAAGGGATCACGGCCAGATGTGGGTTTCGGGGAGCCTGGCTAAGACATCAGAAGGGATGCAAATGCAATTCCGTTCCGGTGGTGCTCTGGACTACGGAGCCATTTATGCTGTCAACTCATTCCACGATCCGAGATCAAACCAACAAGTTGCATTTGGCTGGATTGTCGAGGAAGATCTATCTGCAGAGCTGAAGGAGATGCAAGGATGGGCCGGACTGCTATCGGTCCCGAGAGTCGTCCAACTGAGCAGGATATACCATGTTGTCCATGCATTGAAGTCAGATCTGGCATCTATCAAGTCATTTGACGTGGTGCCAGAAGACAAACCGCAGCAGAAGTCACTGTTCCCAACAAAGTCTCCTCAGACCTATACGATTACGACATTGTGTGCTTTGCCAGACCCTAGGCTCAACAAGCTTCGTCAAAGGGAGCGGTTCCTGGGTCCCATCACCTATCACAGCTCGCCTCAGGCTATGGGAAGCTTGGAATTCCCGCTCGGATGCTCTTCCTGGGAGCTCGACGTATCGTTCGATATTGGCAATGACGTACAGAGTATCGGCTTCATAATAAGCCACACAAAAGGTAAGAATACTAGACATAGCTTACAAAATACTCCTCGAGGTTACTAACATTTCTTGTCAAAGATTCAGAATTGCGTACAGTTGTCTCGTTTAGTCCTGACTCAGAGACGCTCAGAATCACGCGAGGTCAATCCACCAGCATGACAGACATATGCGTGGCGGATGAAGAGGCACCACACACCCTCTTTTCAACCTTGTCTCCCGGGACTGATAGAGGAGCTGAGCCGTTTCTCTCACAGGAGCTCTTGCGCCTCAACGTATTCTTTGATGTGAGCTGCCTTGAGCTCTTCGCCAATCAAAGGACGGCAATTACTACGCGAGTCTACCCGGAAAGCATGACCTGCTATGATATTCAGCCATTTGTGGCAACGAGGGGCGAACGCCCATGGTCAGGCAAGTTGCTCGCGTGTACAGCGTGGGAGCTTAAGACTTCGTTATATAAGGTTTAGATAGACACAAACAGAGAATTTAGGGAATAGGTAGACGAGAACGATATCACAGACTATTACGATAGATATATGCCTTCTTTGCTGTTTCTTTGGTGGTTAGAGCTATCCAGAACTGCTTAGTGTCTATAAAAGGTTAAATAATATAAAAATACAATAATTACTTTAAGGCTGGATTTAATATCTATTAAGACGGCCTGAGATTCCCTATCGCTCTTTAAGAGTAAATAGCTCTTAGTGCACTATTTTTAAAATGCAATTATAAAATTAAACATATCTAAATACATTCCAAAGAAGCCTTTAAAAGTGCACGCCATCTAGTAGCTATAGCTGCGCCATCAACTTCGTCCAATGTCTTGCACAATCTGCCCTGTCGACCATCTGGGAATACATAAATACCCCCCAGTGAATTAATATCCTCTGACCACTGGAACGGGGTCCATGGCATATTTCCATAACAAAAGTCGATCCACGCAGCTTGAATCTGGCCCACGGTAGATACCCAGTTCTCAAGGTGTTCAGATGGGACCTGGTCTTCGGCTGGGTTAAAGAGGAAAATGTCATTGATACCATGATTGGCTCTCCTATAGCCAAGTGGCCAATTCTTGTATGGGTTTGTAGCTTGAATCTCGTAGAGAAGCACATTTGACGCAGTAGCGGCATGGCCCTGCACAATCTGATGCTTCTTGATGACCGCTGCCGAATAGATTGGTGGAATACGGAATGCCACATCCGCCATCAGACCTGCCAGGTCCTCAAAAGAGTCGACGCAAGACTTTTCTCGACTCAGATTGTACGCTTGTGCAACTTCAGGGACACAGAAAGGACTGTCGTCAGAGTTCAATTGAGGAGTCATGGCGCTACCTGCAAGTACCTCCTGCGCAATGGGGAGTATCTCTGCCTCTGGTCGAGGCGGAGGCGGCAGAGGTTTTGACAGATCAGATAATAGCATCAATGTAAGATCTCGCTCATACTCTGTTGCACCAATCATCAAGTTCGGTAGGGTTTCGCCAGCCTTGCTCAACTCTTCCAGGGTCGGTTTGAGACCTGCCTCAGGAACCCATTCACCATCAACGAGTGGGCTGTAGAGTGATGGTGGCGATGCTGGCAAAAGCTGATCGAGAGGGAGATCCACCAGTGAATCGAGTAGACGCGAATCATCCGCTTGCAGGCTTGGTATATGAGATAGCACATAGTCGAAGCGCTCCTGATGCCATTTCATAGGCCGCGACGCGATACCTACAGATGTCCCGCTGGACAAAATAGCGCTCTGGAACTTGCGATTGGGGAAGTTGACCTGGTAATGACATGAGGCACCGCCCGCGCTGGTTCCATGGATGGTGATTCGGTTGGATGCACCTCCGAACCCGGCGATGAAACGAGAGACCCATTCCAGCGCCTGTCTTTGGTCATGAAGTCCATAGTTGCCAACCGCCTCACCTTGAGCACGATTTCGCTCAGCCAGCTTTTCCGAAGTGAGGAAACCAAGAAGTCCCACGCGGTAGTTGATGGTGACCACCACGACTGGCTGCTCCCGAGCGAGACTTGACCTTACTAGGTTGGTAGCATCATAGATTTCTCGTCCAGAGAGCTGGATGGATTGACTACCGCCCATGAAAGCGCCTCCATGGATGAAGACCAATACTGGAACGTTCTGGCCTGATTCAAGTGCTTTGCGTGGTGCAGTGATGGATAGGTTCAGGCAGTTGAACTCATCTTGGATGGGCTTTTCTAGGGCTGGATACCCACTAGGAGGTGGCGCCGTCCAGTATGAAGGAAAGGGCAGGACCAATTGGGGACATTCGGGCCTGAAAGGAATTAGTAAGTGAGGTACTTTATCATCAGGGATCAAGGGACTTGGCTCTGCCTACTTACCCTGGTTGGCGAGCATCAAAGGGCTGCGAAGCCAATGGCCCAGCTCTCAAGATGCTTTGGCGGAAACGACCAGGAACAGACGCGAAGGGGATACCGCGAAACTGGACAACATTATCGCCTCTGGCAAAGCCGATGACGGTACCCAGCTCATGGTGGTTGAGGGTGTAGTCTGATACTGCCATGCTTGCTTTTAAAAAAGTTAATTGCGAGGAACAGTCAATGGGGCTTTCGTCTTCAAGATGAGGTACTGTTCTTAAGCGTGTGATAGCCTTGCCGAGAGGGAATTAGCCGGTTGAGTTTCGTCTTATACAGGTTGCAACTTAGCTTGGTGGCGCTGTACTTGACCGTTTTGGGAATATCCCCGTGTCCCTCGGTTGCGCATCGCGGCAGCGGTTCCTTTCCCCTCACATGACCCAGCGTCGCGGGTTTTGGCCCAAAGAGTGATAGAGGATCCAATAGAATACTTAGCGCATGCCTGGCGGGGATCGGTAGGAAGGTTTGGTACGACACTGCAGAATGAAAGGCTCGAAGTCTCTGTCGCATCGTTTGATCGTGTTGAGTCTCCCCATTCCCCAGATTTCGGCCCCAGAAAACTTTGCCCCAGTGTCTCCATTTTCACTCAAGCTACCTCCATGTTTTCGTACCAGTCCCAGGCTGTCGGAGCTGGGGTATGTATATAACTTCTCGTCAGCCCATCAGTTGGGGCCCGTTATCTTGCAATTGCTATTCTCATACCCCAAGACTCTCATCTCTTGAGACCAATTGACCCAAACTTGATCACATTATACTTCTCGTTCCCGTCTTCCTTCCTCTCCTCTCATCGGCACTCACCTCCACCTTCGCCATGACTGCCGACGTTAATCATGCATCGCCGCGAACCAACTCGTTGGCAAACTTCTTCCGGAGTCCAAAGTTGGTCTACTCCAGTGAGTTCTTCCCTGCGTAATTGCCTCGAGAAGTCAAGGTGCACCGAACTAACATCAACCCTCAGCCTTCCTCATGGCCACGGCCTTCTTCACCTTTGGCTATGACGGTGCCATCAGCGGCGGTATCCTAGCCATGGTTCCTTTTGTCAACCAAATCTCTCACACCCGTCTTCCCAATGGCACCCCATATTTGACCTCGACCGACATCTCCATCATGACAGCGCTACCCGTTACTGGTTGTGTCCTCGGACTTCCCCTAGCAGCCCAGTTCGCCGATAAATATGGCCGCAAGAAAATGATACTTGTCGGCTGCATCTTTAGTGCTGTCGGAAGCGCTATCCAGACTGCTGCGTTTGGGCTGGCCGAGATAGTCGTCGGTCGTTGGATTGCGAGTAAGTCTTGACTAAGGTAACCAGCTCTAGCTTGTTCGTGTTCACTGACGCTCTCACAGACGTTGCTATCTGGCTCTTCATTGTGCTTGGCTCAACCTACATGGCTGAGATCGCACCCGAAAACGTTCGTGGCGCTATCGTCGGAACATCCATTGTCCTCATTAACACAGCAGCCATCGTCGCAAGTGGCGTCAACTGGGCCATGAGCACTGAAATGTCCGCCATGTCATTCCGTCTCCCCCTTGGCCTTGGCATTCTCTTCCCTCTCATCCTCTTCGTTGGACTCTTCTTCGTCGACGACTCACCAACTTGGTACCTTACCAAGTCTCGTGACAGCGACGCTCTCAGGTCTCTCAGAAGCGTCCGCAGTGGCTACCCAGAGGCCGAGATTTTGGCCGAGTTCGAGGCTCTCAAGGCCCAGGCATCTATTCGTGAGGATGAGGACAAGGTTCCGTGGATCGATATCTTCCGTGGAACAAATCTTCGTCGATCTCTCTTGGCCATGTCCATCGGAAACATGCAGCAACTCTCAGGCATTGCTTTCGCTACAAACTACGCGACCATCTTCCTCGCAACAGTCAGCGGCAATGTGTCGCCTTTCCTTCTCACCATGGTTGGCGCCATCCTCGCTTTCGCTGGCGCTGTCACTGGAATCTATCTTGTCGATAGAGTTGGACGTCGAACCCTCGCTCTCAGCACCTTCATTATGGTCTTCTGTATTGATCTAGTTGTCGGGGTCCTCGGCTTCATGGACTATACAGGAAACCCCAGCATCGCCAAGGCTATTGCGAGTATGTGCATGCTCTTCTCGTTCTTCTTCGCAGCTGGATTTGGCCCTCTGACTTACGTCGTCTCTGCTGAAATACCGACTGCTCGTCTTCGCAACAAGACTAGCTCTTTCTCATTCTTGACTCTGGCTGCTTTCTCAACCGTTGTAATCTACGTGTTGCCATATATCTCACAGCCTGATGCGTAAGTACAACTCAACTCTCCGTTTGTTACCTTGCAGCATGCTAACAAAACTGTCGTTGCAGAGGTAACCTTGGTCCGAAGACGTACCTCGTCTTTGCTGGATGGATGGCCGGGTGTATCATTATCACATACCTGTACCTTCCTGAGACCAAGGGAAGAACCCCTGCTGAGCTGGATGCCATGTTCGAAGCTCGTGTTCCTGCTCGCAAGTTCAAAGGTAAGAATGAGGGCATGTTTATCAGCGCATTGCTAATATGTTTTATAACTCAGACTATCAGTGCAATCTATCGATGGAGAGCTACATGAATGAGGATAAGATCGATGCCGAGATCGCCCATCACGAAGCTAAAGTTTAGAGTAATGAAGTAGGGTTTAAGTCAGGTTGGCAGCGACAATGGAAAGTTGGTTAGGCGTATGTGCTCAGGGCCTTAATATCATAAGATCTAGTTTAGTATAAACGCATTTAAATAGTAGTTATTTAAATCTATAATATCTTTTAATTATATTTTATTAAATAGTTATACTAAGGCTTAGTTAAATTAACTATAAAGAAGCAGTGAAGCTAATATAGGAAATAATAATAGTTTATTTAATAACCTTCTGAATACAGGATGCAACTGTATTAGGCACATTGATAAAAGGACTGTGTCCAGCCTTAATCTCTTCCGTATTGATATCAACACCATTAGCAGTCTCCTCCACCATTAATTTCTGGATGTGAATAGGAATTGCAGCATCCAAAGAGCAGTAAATGTATGTCGTTGGCACTTGTCGCCACCCTTCGTTCGTGAGAGGTGTGTGGAAAACCTGGTAGCTATGTGGCTTCAGGGCCGGGACAACTGACGCGACTTGTTGAGGAGACAAGTCGTTGTAGAAGATCTTCTCCGGAGTTGATGCTTTGACAGAAAGCTTGTCTTCTGCAATGCTCCACCACGGGAGGTCGTGGCCCCCAAAGGCAGCGATCAATGACTTGTCTTTGGGGATGATAAATGAGCAGCAGAGCACAAAGTGCGCAACATTGCCACTAGACACAAAAGAGCCAATGGCTTCTGCTGAAGGAATGCCACCGTATGAGTGAGCGACGAGGATAACCTTTTGGCCTTTGGAAGCAGCTTGGGATATAGCCTGTTGGATGGCCTTGACGTCGGGGGTGAAACCGGTGATAGGCGGATCTGCACCCACCGAAGGAAGGTCGACGTAGTCGACATTGAACCCGGCCTGCTCAAGGATATCGCCCACAGCTTTGAAGACGGAAGCTGGATGCCACGCACCGGGAACAAAAACGACACAGAAGGATGCAGGATCCATGTTAGATAAGAAGGGATATTACTGGTAAATAGGTTGAAAAACGGGAGGAAAAGTTTGGCAAGGGAATCAGGGACTTGCTAAGAATATATACCCCCGCGAAACCTTATCAGGAGCGGAAGTGGGCCGGAAGTGGACGTAGTCTAACGGATTCACGCCGGGTAATGGTTAAGCGTCGGGTAATGATTTAGCATCGGGTAATGAGTGGTATGTGTTTCATCCATTCTATATTGAATATGTGAGGAATCGTGTTAACTCGGATGTCCAGGTGCGTACAGGATCATCAAGAGCCAATCCGAGACCATGTGGACCATCTGGTAGAATCAAGACATGGGCTTTTCTCTTATGGGCTGCCATGGCTTCAGCAAACATGAGAGTGTTTTGCACTGGAACAGCTTGGTCGTCGAAGGTATGGAACAAAAATGTCGGAGGCGTTGTATCAGAGACCAGGTTCTGCGCTGATAAATCGTGCAACTCTTCAGCCGTTGCGTTAGGCCCGACGAGATTGTCGCGAGAGCCGACATGAGTATAGTTGCCTTCCAAGGTAATAACAGGATATGCGAGGATTCCGAAATCCAGGCCGGCCTTGGGGTTGGTGAGGGTCGTGGATGCTAGGTGACCGCCTGCTGAGAAGCCCCAAATACCAAGCTTCTCTATTCTGGGGTTATCGTGGCGTATTTTCTTGAGAGCAGTGAAGACCTCATTCTCAGGTTTGGGATAGATAGGTGCAGTGGCATTAAGTGTCGTGGTATAATCGAGAACCCACGCGTCAATACCAAGTTCATTGAGGTATGCCGCCGGCTTGTAGCCTTCCTTAACAATAGAGACATGGCTATAACCACCTCCAGGGCAAATAAGAACACCAGTGCCTGTGGAGTTGGCCGCTAGGAAAGCTGTGAGCTTTGCGATGTCGAGCCTATCGAGTTGGTAAGCTTCAGTGACATGAGACTATTATGCCAGACTGGATAACTAGGGCAAGTGCTTAACTGACTTCATCTTGTCTCTGTCTGGGGCCAAAGCGACTGTATTAGGAAGCTCAACAGACTGCCTAGACGTCATCTTCAACAAGATACCACGTCAAGATATATCTCTTATTATTTGCAGATCACTTTGGGGGCGGGACGTCTTTGGGGTTTCGTTCTGAGTTACCCCGCGATGTCGAAACTCAACGGCCTTGAACCCTTGTAACCAAACTCCACTTCTATTCGTCCGGCTATTCTTCTGAAGCATGCATCATAGCATAAGTCCTTAAATGAAAGCCAATAACTTATGCTAATGTTTGGGTCATTGGCGGAAAATTGTGGGGTAAGACTCCCTCTATCGATTAGCAGCCTATAGCTGGCCCTGACTGAGAATCTCCAACCCACGATTTAATAATCGAGCTATTATATGGTACTAGAGGCCAACTTTCCAGTACTTCATTATCGAGTCTTGGAGAAACATGCGCGCTCTTGACAGGGCTTATTCTGTTTGCCTGTTAACTGTTGGACGGTCCGTATAAAGTGCCACGAGGCCCTCCCAAAGGCAGCCATTGAATCAAGAGGTTGTTATAAATTTCAGTCAAAATGGCAGGGCCTCTATTGAGTATATATAGCAAACAGCAACATGCATAACTTAGATCAAAAGAAAAGTGTGTTATAGAACTATATGCAAGCTAGGATGCGTCTCTGTAAACTCAAACGAATATAGACAATGAATAAAAGACCCAAAATCGACATGCCACCTGCATAATAAGCAGCAGGCCTGAATACCGAAAGACTGCCATTGTTATTACCGGCAAACGAGTAGATTCCCGAAGCAATAGGTGTGCCCTGAGACTCTGGTCAGTAAAGGGTATGAGTAGGAGATATATATGCAACATACGAAGAAGAATCCACAGAACCAAGTAGTCCAAACAATAGGCAAAATGCCAAGAGTATTCTCTGGTCCCATTGTGGCACCGAGCATGGGAGGAACCAGACTGAAGAAGGCTCCACAGCCAATACCGTTGAACACGAGGAAGATAGAGAAGATCCCAACCGAAGACGCCAACGGCCAGACGACGAGTGAGCTGAGACCAATAAAAAGAAGACAGACAATCAAGCTGTTCAAAGGGCCAAGCAAGTGGTCTGCAGTATAGCCCCCGAGGACTCGGCCAACGGTCGAAGCCAAGTTCCAAGCCGCCAGTATGATAATGCCGATCTGATGAGAGTAACCCATAGATCGGGTGAAGATGGGGATGAAGTATGGTGGAATGAATAAGGGGAAGCATGACAAAGCTGTACCGGCGATGATAAGGAGGAACCGAGGTTCGCGGAAGCGATGCCTAATCACATAGTTAACAGGCTGTTGAGAGAGACAGGTATCAGGGAGACACTCACCACTGAAGCTTGAGGCCGGCACTCACGGATCCCTCAGGTTGTTGGATGAAGTATGACGCTGGAATGCAGACTCCCCAGAGCATGAAGGCTAGAATGCGGAACGTCCACGCGACGTCGACTTGTTTCACGAGAAGGTTCGTCGCAATGCTCATGATAGCTGCACCGAGGCTGCCTCCTCCAAACACGATACCCATAGCCAGGCCACGGTGTCTGTTGAACCACCTCAGGGGAGCAGTCGAGCATGCCTGAGAATATTAGTAAAGTCTCGGATGCCCTTTCGGCTCAAACTCACGAAGATGGAAAGTCCCCCTCCGATGCCAAATATGACGCCGTGGAAGACAAAGAGAGCTCCGACATGCTTTGTTGTCCAACTTGCAAGGAATTCACCCAGGCCCATCAAGATGCCACCAGATAGAGCAGTCTTCTGATAGCCAATCTTTCGAACAGCGATGCCAGAGAGGATGCTGAGTGATATCATGAAGGATGTTCCAAGTGATCCAACAAATGTCAAGGTTGTGAGGTTTGTTCCAGTCACTTCGACAAGTCTGACCTGCATGATGCCCCATGAGTAGATCACCCCGAGGTACACGAAAAGAGAACATGCTGCAGCTGCCACAGCTATCCATCCTTTGGGGTTGTCAAACTCGACCGCTGGTGTTGTTGGAGTGGGTGATTCGCTTTCGGGTTGTGAGCTGTCGGTATCGTGGCCTTTTTCGTTGTCCGACGAGTTCGATGAGCAAACCCAGTCGGAACCTGGGCTGTCTTTCTGGGCTGACATGTTTGAATCTTAATACACAAGTTGCAGGAGAAACAATGATTTGATGTATGTTTCCAAAGAGAACGTCGTTCTAGTTCGAGAAAGTTCTCTAGTTAAATATGTGACCCAGCATCTGACCTCGGTTCTCACAAGAGCGAAACCGACGACGAGAGCCGACGCCCTGAACCTGTCAACCCATCTCGGTGGGTCACGGTGTATGATAAAGTTTGTCATGGGAATTCCATGACACAGCGATGGCCCGGAATCGATCGGCTCGTCGGTGTTCGGCTGAAAATCTGCATTTCCCGAGTTCCGACGAGGGTCGTCGGTTTTCGGGTTTGACGTTTTATAAATTGACCAGAGGACTTCTTTAAGTATATTAAAAAAAATCAGTAACAAGAAAAGAATATTCACTTCAGACATTCAATCTATATCATTGAACATTTCTTCTGCCTTAATTCTTTGGTAATCGACATGGCGCCTTCAATGATCGAGGACTTCGCTGAAGTCTCCACCTACCAATCATCCATGCCCGTCAAACCAATGCATCAAGAAGGGCATTTGATGCACAGATCTCTTGTCCAACATCCTTACATGGTCGAGTCAGCAAGTGGAGCTGAACTGAAATTATCCTGCGGCAAGACAATCATCGATGGTTGTGCTGGTGCGGCTGTTGCTCTCATCGGCCACGGAAATGAGGAAGTCATCCAGGCCATCACTGACCAAGCTCGCAAAGTCAGCTACGTCCACACACAATCCTACACAACGGCACCAGCTGAAGAGCTTGCCAAGGTTATACTGGAGGGCAATCCGTACGGTCTTGAGAAAGCCTTTTTTGTTGGTAGTGGCAGTGAAGCTGTTGAGTCCGCTCTGAAGCTGGCTCGCCAATACCATTATGAAAAGGGCGAACTTGAAAGAGTGCACATTGTCTCAAGGCGCCAATGCTATCATGGAAACACAATGGCTACCATGTCTATTTCGACCAACAAAGCTCGCCGAGCTCCTTACCACGGCTTCCTATATCCTCACGTCTCTCACGTTTCCCCTGCCTTCGCCTATCACTATAAAGACGACTCCGAGACTGAACAACAGTTCACGGCGAGGCTGTTGGTTGAGCTTGAGGAAGAGTTCCTACGAGTTGGTCCCAAGAATGTCGCCGCTTTTATCGCAGAGACAGTCGTCGGCGCGACAACAGGATGTGTTGCAGCCCCTACCGGCTACTTCAAGGGTGTCAGAGCCATCTGCGACAAGTACGGAGTGATCATGATTCTCGATGAGATCATGTGCGGCGTTGGCCGGACAGGCACGTTCTTTGCTTTTGAGCAAGAGGGAGTTGTACCTGATATCACCACGATCGCGAAAGGTCTTGGTGGTGGTTATGCCGCCATTGCTGGTGTTCTCATTCACAAGAAGGTCGTTGATGTCCTCAGGCAGGGCTCGGCAGCTTTCAATCACGGGCACACATATCAAGCTCATCCCATTTCATGTGCTGCAGCATTGGCGGTACAGAAAGTCCTTCGACGCGAGAACCTGGTTGAGCGATGCCACAAGATGGGCCTTGTCTTGGAGAGTCTACTTCGACATGAGTTGAGGGACTGCAAGTCGGTGGGTGATATCCGAGGACGAGGTCTATTTTGGGGCGTTGAGTTTGTCCAGGACATGACATCCAAGCAGCCTTTTGATCCTTCGGCTAAGTTTGGTCTGTTGGTGCAGCAAATAGCATTTGAGAAGGGTGTTGCATTATATCCAGGCGGTGCTACCATCGATGGTGTCGTTGGAGATCATATTCTCCTCGCGCCACCGTTCACAATCACTGAAGAGCAATTGGCTAGTATCTGTCGGATACTGAAGGAGGCGGTAGTAGAAGCGGAAGCATCAATGCTCTCACTATAATTAAGACTTGTAATTAAAAGTTTATTTAAAGATGGGACATTGAATGGCAGCTTAAACTATACACCATATAGATTTAATATAATTCCTTATTATTTTTAGCATTTATCTATATCCCTTGTCCTATAACTTACCCTATATATATATATCTCTGTAGAGGAACTCGCAGAATAAGCTTCTATTACCGGAACTGTCCTCACAAACTGCAAGATCGAAGAGGCAGCCATCCCTAAAGCTGTCGCTCAACCTAAGTCGGAGTCAGACGCTGTTGGTCAGGTTCTCCGTGTCAGCCGCTAGCTCTTATTAACCATGTCGCTGTCACGGAAACTATCCGTATCTCTACGGAGTACCAGAGCGTTAATGCAAGGTCACGTTCCACTTTGGGAATAGTGCCAAATTACTGTAAGACGCCGGGAAATGCCGTGTTATCTATTAGCTAATAGTAGCTTAACGGTTTAAGGCTGAAAAAGAAAAAGGCGGAGGCGCAGTCAGAGCGAGATTTCTTAAATTCTTCTGATAGCCCTATAAAATGTGCATATTATAATTATAGCTTGCTTTTACCTTACTTACTTATAAATAAGACAAGTCTACATAAAGTAGAGATTGCATATACTATCTCTACAACCTTATCGCCTGTTCAAATATACACACGGCACCTCTCCGCTGAATCCTTGAGCCAAAAACGCCCATTGCTGGCCCAGGACGCTCTGAATCCGCAATCGCCTACTGATGCTGCGAGCTCTCTCCCTGGCATGCTACCCTCTACAGATCCTTGTGTGGCTGGTAGCACTCGCCGTAATCTCCCTTTGGTTCCAGCTGCGTGTCTTGTTTGCGTGAGTCCTGCATACTGTCCCTACACCGCCTATTACTCACAGTGACTTCATGGCCTGATTTTTGACGATGATGTGCAAAAGAAATTGAATGCTGACATTGGTCTTCTTCCCAGCGCAGAAGGCACCTCAAATGCGATGGACAACGTCCTTGTTCCCGCTGTAGAACCGCTAATCTTGATTGCGTCTATGCCGCTTCCCGCCGCGGATACAACGGCCGTAAACGCATAGCTACTCAATCCTCTACTCACCATGCAGCATCAAAGACTCTTGTCCCTATTGTCGACCTCTCAACTACAGTAGTTGGTCCTGTTACCCCGGCACCTGCGCTAGAATTCGATTCTGTCTTTGATCCCGCTATGTTTTTCGGCAATGTCACAAGTCACGTTGACACAAGCTTCCCAATCGCGACGTCCTCTCAAACTATTCCGTCAATTAATTTGCCTGCGTTTGCTTCTCAGTCTCTGTTTGGCGGCACTGGAAACGAAATACCTCGGACAATTCCTCTAAGAGAACGTTACATTGACTCGTTCTATCTGAATTTCTACGCCGCTCACCCCTTTATACCGCCAAAGGAGCTTCTTCTCATCTTAGCACAGCAGACCTTCCTGGAGCCCCTGCTCGCAGCTATACGTTGGATTGGTTCTCTATACATCGAGCAAGACAGCTCTCACAGCCTTTTCACCGATGCATTTGGTCTAATAGATAGTACGCCTCTTCAGAATGGCTTCTTAGTGCAGGCTATGTTGCTTGTCATTATCGGACTTGACGGCAACCGTCAAGGGAAAAGGGCCAAAAAGCTCATGGAAGATGCCCGGGAGATCTCGATTCAAATCAAATTGAACTCTCATTCATTTGCAGCGACCAACGGACAAGGAATTCCGATACTTGAGGAGAGCTGGCGGAGGACATGGTGGGAGCTCTACGTTGTGGACGCCCTTATGTCTGGTGTGCATCAAACAAACATCTTTGTTCTGCACGATGTACCTGCGGATGTCGGTCTGCCTTGCGAGGAACACCAATATCTCACAGGAGTAAGTCGCGTTACAAAGCCCGGCATCTACTATGTGCTTACAAGATCTAGCAAATACCTCCCCCGATTCAACCATACGACAAAGAGAACTTGGGACTGTTTGATGGCAGGCCTTTTTCATCATATACCTATCGGATCCAGTGTGCCTGTCTCTTGGGTACCCTTCAAAAAATGCCAACACAGGTCGACCATATCGCCAGGCTCCTCGCTAACTGGATGCTCCGCTTACCTCCTTCAAAATATAACGCTTATTGCAATGGCGAGTTGGATGAGATGATGTTCCAGGCCATTATGATGTGGCAAGCCATTTCTATTCTCCTACACCAGCCCCACTCACAACTGGATCCATCTTCGACGTACTATATCAAGGCATGCCTACCCAATACGCCAGCTGTATCCAGCGACGCCTTCAACTCGCATACGAAACATACGATTCGGGCTGCGAGGGAAATAAGCAAGTTGGTGAACCACCGAGTTCCTCTCCTCAAACACACTCACTTCTTTGCTTACATGGTGACACTCTCATCTACAATCCATCTCAGCAGATGGTCATTAGCATTTGTGGCCCAAGATGATGAGGATCTCCGTCGAAATATGGGCCCAAATGTGAGGGCCCTTGTAAAGTATGCTGAGATGTGGCCTATGGCGCGACGGTTGGGATTGCAAGTAAAACAAATTGCAAAAGAGGTGTATACAACAAAGACGAAACAGCAATAACAGCCTTGAGATTAAGTAGTTTTATATCTATAAGAGAATTATAATTACTAAAACCAAGGGCCTTTATACGTGTACTTTTTAGGAGCCTACTTGCCATTGTTATTCCTCTTAGTGTTCTTCTAATTATACTTCTCCGAGGTCCACTTTCCATCATCATAACTAGTACAGTCACCCTCATATTTGCCAGGGCGCCAGCTGCCATCATCACCTCGCCTACCATACTTCTTAGACGTCAACTTAGCACCTTCAAAGTTGGTACCCTGACTCTCGTACTCTCCAGGCTTCCGGGAGTTATCACCAATTGTGTCAACCTTGTCCCTCCTAATCTTGGACTTGTCGTCGGGGTCCTTGGTAGGTGTCCAATTGCCGTTATCGAGGCCAGTACCGTTGCCTCTATATTTGCTGGGGTGCCAGGACCTATCATCTTTTCTCTTTTCATGTTCTTCACGGACCCACTGCACATCGTCGAAATTGGCTCCCTCGCTTTTGTATCCACCAGGAACCAACTTGCCGCTATCGGCGGTCTTCTCGGTAGGGAGTGCCAGAGCCGTGACGGTAAAGGCGGTAAAGGTAATAAGGTAATAATTGTAGCGCATTATGGATAGTGTAAGGGAAAGGTAAAGAAGGCAAGCTTCTGCTGTGAAAGAAGTAAAGAATAAAGGGCTGTTTGGGAGGTATGCTTGTTGTTGAAATGCCGATGATGGTAATTACAATAGACATAGCAACAGGATATTATAAACTTTTATCATTAAAGCTCTAACTTATGTGGACTCATAATGTTCAGTACAATCCCGCTCTTACACCATCACTGAGAAGAGTCGCAAGCATAGTTCCAGAAGCATCCTCATCATCCATACTCACCGCGAGTTTACGTGAGATAATGACGGCTGATGTGATGTTCAGCCGTTTGGTAGTTCTGACCTCAATCATCAGTACTCATTTTATAATAGTGTAACAAAAGCCCTCAGTTGCGGACAGGCAGCCCTAAATGAAGCCACGCCATCTAACCGAAAGCTGGCTTCAACAGGGGCACTACTTGAGCTGAAGGGGCTGTGCTTGAATAACCCTAAGACATTGCATAGTAAGCATAAATCTAAAGTCTAAACCCTGTGTAAAGCCCCATACTAACCAATTCGAGACGTGGAGATCGGAGAAGGCGACTGACCCGCTGACGTGAGCACCGAGGTCCGCTGACAGTGGCTGCCGAAGCTGAAACGCGCTGGCGATTCAATTGGAATTTTTCAGTTGTCCAACCTCGAGTCATTGGCAATGCTGGTGAATTAGCAAGCTGGCAGTGGGCGATGAGCCTTACAGGTTGGAAGAGAGGAATCTATAAAAGATGCCCTAAGGTATAAGTCAGAGAACTGTTCTCCCTTCACTCATCACCTCCATTGTGCTTCTATTCAGGCTCTATAACTATGAATATTCTGTTTCTTTCTCTTCTTTGGCCTGCTGTAGCCAGCGCTGCTGCCTGCAAGCCAATACCCCCTGAATCGAAAGCTGCTTGCAAGCTGGCCGCCATTGACAGCGTGGATACGAGTGTTGGCTTTGGCTACAATGGGGACTGTGCCCCAAGCACCGGAACTCTCAAAGGCTACATGATCTTTGTTGACTTTTCTGATGCCGAAGCCGCCCAAGGCGAGACCCCCCAATCGCTCCACGATGCTTTAGTCCCCCAAACAACCGAATGGTACAAGCAGGCCTCTTATGGGGCTCTGTCTCTCAATGTTTCGGCCGATCTCTCCACGTTCTACCGCATGCCCTCATCTGCTGCATCGTACGGCTGGGAACGAGGTCTCACGTGGGCAGAGCATCAAGAATACATCCAGGATGCCCTCGATGCCTACACAGCTAAAGGCACTCGTCCTCCACCTCCCGAATCAGATGTCCTCTACGTTGTTCCCGTAAAGAGCGTCGGTGAAAGAGGAATCTCTCGGTCCATCACCTTCGTAACGCGAGCCAAGACTAGACAGGGTGATGATGTTGCCCGGAAGACCGTCACCGTTGGGACCGACGCATTCACAACTTGGGGACCGAAAAGCTGGATGATATTGGCTCATGAAACCGGACATACTATGTCCTTGGCCGATTTGTACCCGTTCGAAGATCTTGGTCTGGGTTACTACGTCGGCGGTTGGAGTATCATGGGGGACCTCTCTGGCATTGGCCCCGATTTCTTCGCCTGGGACAAATGGCGACTGGGTTGGATTGACGACAAGTCTATCGATTGTGTTTCGGGGCGAGGAACTACTCAGCACACTCTTACCCCACTAGAACTAAACACTCATGACAATGGCGTCAAAGCTGTTGTCGTCGCCGTCAACCAAACCTCCGCGCTTGTCATAGAGGCCCGTATACCCGAGGGTCTTGACTCGGGCGTGTGCGCCCCCGGCGTCTTACTCTACACAGTTGATACCTCGGTCAAGTCAGGCAGCGGTCCTATCCGTGTTGTAGATGCGACCCCAGCATCAGGTGGCTGCGGCGACGGTAGCGTCTACGACAAGAATGATGGAACGTTGTCACTGGTTCGAGGTGGAGTGAGCTCCTATGAGGTTCCTGGTTGGGATGTTCAGATTACTATAGTAAAGCAGGCAGAGAAGAGTTATACCATTAGAGTTGATAAGAAGTGATAGGGTTTAGAATTTAGATTTAAACATTAGAATCCTAATACCGATGTGAATACAGACTTCATCCCCTTTAAATCCGCCACCAAACTTCCCAAGCTTATCCGCACGTTCTCCATTTAGTATTGACATTGTAAACAGTGATGAGTTCCTGAAAGGAGCTGAACCTATTCAAGGAACTGGTCACAAGGTCACGTCACCGCACAGAGCCATCCCGGCTTACGCCAAGACGCTCAATGCCCAGTACAAACTCAAACATGGCGGTGACGGAACTTTGCGCTAGACTTTTTACCCTTTGCAGCCTCCGGATTGTGAGTGAAAGCAGCAGCGCCTCCAAAGGGACCAGCAGTAGCACTGTTTCGCACCCTTGCAATGCAAACACCAGAAACCCCAGCCACTTTTCCAGAACAGACCTTGCCCGTAGGTACTTTGACAACGACCGGGAAGTCGGTCGAGCTCACGGTCGAAAAGCCCAACACTCCAATGATGTTCTGAACCACTTCAGCGGACTTGAAAGCTTTCGGATCAGTCCCTCCAGAAGTAAAGTCGATGTCAACCAGTAGGGGACCAGCGCCGTCCTCGTTGACCTGAGAGTAGAAGAGTTAATACGAATCATGAATGAAAATCATGGTCACGAACCTGATGGTAGATCAGTTTAAGAGTCCCGTCGGTTGCAGTGGTTGGTAGCCCGGATTTGGCACCAACTCCAGTGGAATTCTGGATGCCGTCTTCGATGTATCCACGAGGAGATGGCACGCCTTTTGCGGTCTGGAAGAAATCATCCAGAAGACCGTTGACTCCATGCTCGGCTCCTACTATCTATTAGCATATGAGTCGCAATATCAGCTCCTCGTAGCGACTTACCCAGGGCTAAACCGCCGACTGGAGAGCTTTCAATTCCATCTTGTACACCTGAAAAAAGTTAGTACTCACAAGTCCGAGCAAAGAGGCCTCAATGAAGACTCACCGTTCACAACTGCACCAGCGTTACCGGTCACGAAAGATACGGCTTCTCTCGTAGCTATAGATTGTCAACTTCCAAGAGTCTTCCACTGTCTAACATAGCACTCTACCTTCTTCTCCGCCACCGAGAATGGTGTCAGCAAGAGACCGGCTCTTGATACCCTGCATAAATGCCTTGATGACGCGAGTGCCGTCGACTGGGCCCTTGCTAGTTCGGCCAAGCGCAGAGGCTTTACTCGTAGCAAGCTCTGGGTCACGGATCACGCTAGTATCTGCCTGCGCTCCAGAAGCAGCAGATGTTGAAGATCGAGGAGTTCCGTCAAGGACTATTCGCCGTTAGCTCCAGGTTCGAGTCCCCAAGGAGTGTTCTTACTGGTAAGTCCTGGCATAATAACACCATTGGCGCCAATTACTCTAGTAATTGTTCCATGGGCTTGAACCAAGTGGCTCCAGGCCAGGGCAGAAAGAAACAAAGTGGTCAACATTTTAAAAGAGGTAACGAGCGATGATGAAATAAAATGACTGTGAGGATATGAGTAAGTAACTGTTGGACATAAAGGACATATATATATTCTAAGAGTCTAATAGAATGAAAATGCTCACATGCTTAAACAAACTTCCATCCTAAGATCTCTTTGACATTGTGCTATACTTAGACGCGTGCCCTGAGAAACCGTGTTCTGAAACGTGGTGCTCTGACCTCATGTTTCTGTGACTATACCCGATCAGGAAGACCTCTTCCCTTAAAGAGTCAAGACTGTCTGGTTCAGCTTGTCACGATAAACAGCCAGTGTTTCAAACAAGTACGTGTCTCGCTATTCAGGATATTTATAGTGGAGCAAGTCTCCAGGAAGAGAAGGTGTAAAGAGTTTTTAGTACAATTAGATGCTGCGAGCCCGTGCAACAGGATTCAGGTGTAGCAGGAATGCACCCAAGCGTCGAAGGCACGGACCTAGCATCTCGGAAACAATCTCGGATGTGCTGTCATAGCGCTGTCACATGTAACTTGGCGTGCCAACAACGACAAGTTCTCAGCATAATCTCCTTGGATTACCTTTTGCCAGACCTGCAAAATGTGCAATTAAGGAAGAAAGTAGAGAGGTTTAGAAGTAATTCATTCTTTACATAGGTTTCATCTGTATGAGCTTTGGTGCAAATGGCTTTCGTTCTCGAGATGGCGATCACTATAAGTGTGTCTCACAATACAAGCTCCTTAACTTAAAACTAAGCATTATTTTATAGCCTATTAAACTATTATAAATTATTAAGGTAATGCCGGTTAATCTCTATATACTATATCTTAAGTAGGATAATGTTAAAGGCTGTGTTTTATCTTTATTAAACGCTATAGGGTAGGGCTGTATTGTACTTTTTATGCTTAATCCTGCTGGAGCATGCTTATCAGCTTATCAGCTTATCAGCAGACACACCAAACCACTTTGGTCAATACCACTTAGCAAAAAGAAGCTAAACTGTTCTACATTTCCACTGTTAATCATCGTTGCCGCTAAGCTGATATAACAGCCATTTTCTCGCAGTGAATGAATCTGGTATGAAAAAGCCGCCAAGTGATTTTCCTAGACATAATAGGTCTTAATAACCGCCACAATGCTCTAGACTCTGTGCCACCACACATAGGTATGTCCAAATTCAAGCTACGTCAGCTATGTGTTGATGAAAAACTCACATCCTTCTCTAGGTCAGGTCTTGGACCCATACCCCCAAGAGCAAATCGTATTGTTGCCGGTTCCCAGCTTCAAGATGACCAAGGCGAAGGGCCATCTCAGGATCCCCAGCGAACTAGAAAGGAAAAAATCTAAGACAAAGGACAAAGCAATACCAATTACTAAGTTCTGTGTGTTTATTTAAGCTCTCAGTCACAAGTCTCGACTGCAGATGATACATCTAGCTCACAGCTAACAAAGCAACACAAAGACCGAACCTCAGGCCCACCAGATCTCCTACAAAGTATTGAAGAGTTTTCAAGATGCAGAAGAATAACAGAACGCGTTTAAGAAACAACCTGGGGAAGGAAGCTTGACAGAAACTCATTATGTGAGATTTATCCTTAGTCCAATCTCAAGGCAAGAGTCTGTACAACCTATCAAAAGCTTCCTTGGGGTCATATTAATAAGCATAGAGCCACAGATGGGGCCACGACCTTTGTTTCGGACTTCGTAAGTTTGTTGTTTGGGAAGTATTATGCCTACTAAGTAGTCATTGCATCTCTCTGTTCCTGCCCTGAAAGGCTGTGATTCTACAAAGAGCGGGGACTTCCGGGTTAGGCCTTGCCAATCTGATATAATGCTGTGCATCAAGTTCCGCTACCTTAGCATTGAACTCAATTAATATAAGGGATTGCATAACCTTATATGCCGCATGGATTTAGTCCCTAATAATGTCTTACTTACAATCGCTGACATAAGACGTCTTATCATTTTAAACACAGCAATGCAAGCTGATAATAGGATTTGCGGATAAGGGCTGGATATGGAAGTAACCCCGTGCGGGGAATTGTCTTGGCCTGCGAGAGGTTTATGATGCTGGCGATGCTTTCCAGCAACTTCAGACAGACATAGATCATCATTCAATATGGCAGTCACTTTGATTTCGCTTTTGTTGCTCGGTATTATCGCCGGTACAACACTATTATACCTTTCGTCACCAGCGAGGAAAGGCAGCAAGAAGCTGCTTAAACTGCCAATCATCGGCGACATTCACAGCTCACCGATTACGAAGCCATTGCTGCGATGGGATGCCTGGGCGAAAGAAAAAGGCGCCATCGGGACTTCGAAACTATTCGGTATAGTGCCAGTTGTCGTTATCAACACAGCCGAGGCAGCGACAGAGCTGCTGGGCAAGCGGGGTGCTTGGTATAGCAACCGTCCAAGGTCCGTGGGTATGGAGATGATTACAGACGCTGGGCCAGGAAAGTCACGGTTCACGCTGATGCATGACATGGATGCGCATCTGAAGCTTCATAATCGCATCTTGGCCCCGTCGCTCGGTGGTGTCGCTGCTCCGCGCTATCAGCCCGTCATGGAACTCGAGGCCAAGAAGCTCGTCAAGGACCTTCTCGAATTATGCGGCCACGAATCATCAGTCGTTGCCAGCGCCGACGTCTTCCCTTTCCTCGAGCGCGCGCAAGCAAGTATCATTCTCGCGCTGCACTATGGCGTCCGGGTCCCCACGCTTGATGAGCCACTGTATGACCGGGTCCGTGGGACCCAGGCCAAGGTCACCTCGTATGCCTCGACGCCTGGTCTGCCTGATGTCTTCCCATTCCTGGCCAATCTCCCAGCAGCAATTTCACCATGGCGCAAAGCTGCCGACAAACTCTTCCATGAGCAGAAAGACCTCAACCTGGATTTGTTAAAAATGGGCGATGACAGTCCTGCATGGAACGCAACGAAACAAGCACGCTCCCTTGCAGCGAAATACGCCAAGGAGCCGATCTCCGACCTTGACCTTGCTTTCACGCTCGCAACGAGTGTCCAAGGCGGTATAGAGACTAGTACTCGTACAATGCTCTGGCTTTTCATCGCTGCGACGGCTAACAAGAATTTTATGAAGAGAGCGCATGCTGTACTGGATGCTGTGGTTGGACGAGATCGACTCCCCTGCTTCTCGGACAGACTGTCCCTGAGTTACATTGACGCCATCATATCTGAACTTCTGCGCTGGCGTCCTATTTCCCCTGGAGGTGTTCCTCGTCGGGCGGACAGGCAAGACGACTATAGAGGCATCAGCATCGTCAAGAATGCTATGGTCTTGACTAATGCGTGGTCTATTGGTCGTGACGAAGCTGCTTTTGATCCCTCACTAGGCGATCTCGACGCATTTATTCCTGAGCGATGGCTAGAAGGCGGAGACATGCTCATAGACATTGAGAATCAAGGCGAGCTGAGGACGTCCCTTCCACTGCCAGTATTTGGTCATGGCCGGCGAAGCTGTCTTGGAAAACGCGTCGCCGTAGACGGAACGTTTGCCAATGTCGCGGCAATGATCTGGGCCTTTGACTTTGAGCCTGCCCAAGATGTAGACGCAATGGAGATGGAGGTCGTTTGGTTTATGACAGAGCCCAAGCCGTTCAAGTTCAAGTTAAAGCCGAGAGGCCCATGGGTGTCCAAAGTCATTGAGGAGGAGTGGAGGTCTGCCGACAAGAATCTTGACAATATAATGGGCAACATGAATGATGTTGAAGGCTGATCATGTACTAAGAGATCTACGGGTGTTGGTAAAAATGTTATGGGGTGATTATTTTGCTGCAGAGGGTTTAAATGCTGTCCTATTCATCAAAACGAGATAACAACGTTGCTTGACTTTTCACATCAGACCCAACTTACGTTTTAGTACCTTTAGCAATTTGCGGCATATGAGACTTGCCCACTTCTTCGCAAGTTGTGCATATTGGTTTTATTCAAGTCGGAGGGAAACAGTTCCATAGCTAGAGTAGCGAGAAATAGGTTCATTTATCCAATGGCCCTGGGCTTTGCTAAAAGGAATGCAAGAGCTCTATCTGATAATAAGCAGACATAGACTCCCGATGATGAGGAGTGTAGTGCAGATACCGGCTCGGAGCGAGCCGGATCTAGCACTGTGACTGTGAGAAGCGATGACGACTCCGCGCATGATAGCACCAACGCATGCCATCGATTTGTCTAGCATGAGAAAGACTTCCAAGGGGCTGATCATGCTTCTTAAAGGTCCAGAAGGCATCGGCGGCATATCTGCAACACCAACAAAGGCAGCCCCGCTATTCTTACCAATAGCTTTCGGGTCTCCAAACCCGCTCGGTTCACGGAAAGAGAAGCTCCAGTACAGAATGTGGGTAAGAACATAAGTAAATATTCAGCTATAGAGAGGGGATTGTATATAGATCGCGAGTGCCACCTGTCAGTCCCGGAAGCATCTACTCATCGTCATTGGCGTCGATAACAGTCTTGGACCACTTGCGAGCCTGAACGCGGCGGTTAAACAGAATATCGATCTCACGGTACGAGCGACCCTTGAACTCAGGAAGCCAGATCCACGACATGACGAAGCACACAAAACCCGTTCCAGCCCAGACATAACCACATTTTCCGCCGAGGTTAGCTTCCTACAGTAAAGCGTTAGTTTCGCGACAGCCAAGATAGAAGTAGGACATCCATACCTTGGGGTTGAGCATGTAGCTCGAGAGGAAGATGCATGGGATATTGATCAGGTAGTAACTGGCACGACCGATACCTGTGGTGAGGGGCCTGAGACGGATAGCTGATGTCTCTCCGATGATGGCGTACGAAACAGGAGCTGGACCAAGGGTGAAGAGTACAGACACGATCAGACCCAGTGAGGCCTGGGCCAACGAGGACGCGTTGCTCTTCTCAACAGTGCCCGCAATGCCCAAAGCGAGAAGGAACAAGACGTTGATGAACGAGCCCCAGACGTAGATAGTGCGTCGACCAATGTAGGTAGTCAGAATCCAGGACAACATAACAAAAATCATCTGCAGAGCAGAAGTAATAAGTCCGAGGGCAAACGCAGTGTTTGTAGTCATACCAGCCTCTATTAAATTAAATGTATTAATACACATCACGTTCAAGGAGTGATTGAAGGGACTGAGGTAGCAGAGTAAGGATACGTACGCTCAAAGAAATAGGTGGCCTGGTTGGCAATCAGATTACCAGTCAAGTTCTGGGCAGCATATACACCACAGACAATAAGGGTTCGGTAACGGTCGGTTCCCTTGAAAAGCTCGAGGTAGCTAGGTTCTTTCTCTGACTTTTCGAGCTCGATAGTTCGACGCATCATAGCAACCGACTCCTCATGGTTCTTAACCACAGTGCTGCGACCAAGGCGGGCGACAGCCTTGACAGCATCTTCGTATCGGCCGCGACGGGTGAGCCACCATGGAGATTCAGGGGCGAGGAAGATCAGAATAGCGAGGGGCGTTGGGAACAGCCACTGCAGCGCGATGGGAACCCTACACGCCAACAATTGTCAGAATGAATCCCCCAATTTGAAGCTGACAAGGGAAGGGGGTATTTTACGTACCTGTATGCTGCTTTCTCCTCCAGCCCGTTGTAATGGTAGGCTACGCCGTTGACAATGATGGAGCCGATAGCCCAAAACATCTGCAGCATCTGGGTTGCAGGAGCACGCAGCCTCATGGGGACAATTTCACTGCAATATGCAGGGGCGTTGGCAATAAAGATACCCCATGGAATACCCTCGAGGATCTGCGACGCTACCATAATAGACAGAGAATTGGCAAAGAAGAAAACAAAGATGAAGGCATTCAGGAGCATCAGGCCGCCGATAGTGGCCCAGCGGTAACCGATACGGCTAGTAATCGGGCCAGCGATTGTCACGCCAATAAGGGCACCGACGGGACCGCAGCACTGGAGGGCAGACTGCCAAGGACCTGTGATGACATACTTGTTCACGTTGGCGCTGTAGACGCCGTAGTCTTGTGCGAACTTGGGCAAGGCGATAAAGTTTCCCATCAGGAAGACACAGTACGACTCCATGATCTGTTCTTGTCAGCTTGGGAGACAGATCCAGGGTTGATGGAGGGCAAGTTACAATTGTGCATGACATGATGAAGGCCCAGAGAGTGGCCATTGGGTAGGCACGCACGGCCTCGAGGACGCCCATGTTGAATTCGGCATTTTCAGCTTCGATGGCATCGCCTTTGAACTGGGCGATTTCAGCCTTGTGATCGAGATCTGCCTGGTGGTTGAGCGTGTGTTTCTGGGTCTCAATCTCAGCAGCGGAGGCTGGCTCCTCTTTCTCAGAGATACCCATGCTGGCTGTTGATGCGACGATGAGAGTTGTAATAATGGAAGTGAGAGAGCTATGTGTTAGAAGGCTGATGATGGCCAGAAACAGGTCGGCTGTGGACTCATTATATACTGATCAGCAGATTCTCCTACAGCACTAGGAAACGCAATCCGAGAATCCACTGATTAAGCGTGACAAGGAGAGGAACCCTCGTCTTAGACGCGCCTATGGGAGCTTGGCATCGCGGATAAAACGGCGGCATCTCGGCCGCATTGTCTGCTTTCTACAGACTCGATTCTAGCGCAATGAGGGGGAACAAAGTTAATGGGGTCAAGAATGGGGTACTGAGGGGGAACTCCACGGGGTTGGAGTTCATTTGGGGATAAGCGTCAAAGGGTGCTGATCGTTATCCGCGACTAGATTTGCGCTAGTGTTAGACGCACCTATCAGCACCTAGTTTCTACTTCTCATGGTATTTTCCACGGCATCGATAGCCGGAGACCTTGTCATCGCGTGTGTGTCTATTCCCGTGCCCTGCCGTATCCCGGGACTCGAGGGCAGCGCGTGACATGGATTCCAGTTCAGTCCAAGGTTCACTTGACGCGTTTAAATAAATCACTTGAAAGACAATAAGACCTCCTCTCAATACCTGCACTAAAGGGCGTGTCTGCTAAATGGCTAATCTCCAAGACCATAACAGCAAATGAGGTTAGGCGCAGGATGCAAGCATCATCTGTCAGGGCTATCAACTCAAAATGAGATTGCCTTTAGCAAACAATTAAAGAACAGCTCAGCATTTCGGACTTGCATCAATTCTCTCGAGGTTGCAAGCTGAAAACATCATTCCCCTCCCTTTTGGTAGAGGTTGACTTACTTCCCCACGAATATCCGCGATCTAAGGAGGACACGGAAGCGCGCCAATTACTTGGGTTTACGCATATATAGAGTTCAACTCAACTTTTAGAGGCTAATATTCTAAGAACCGCACTAATGGATCCCCAGATCAGAACCGTTAGCGTCTATGTTTGGTTAGCAGCACATATCGTCTTTTTGATGCCCTCATCGTGGAATGGGATGTCTCCCCGCGACGTAATGTTTCACCTCTAGATGAGTACCTATGCTTGATCGCTACTACGCTCCCAGCGTCGTCCTGCAAGTGCTCAAAAAATCATCTTCCCGGATATGTGCTTGTCAGTTCTCGACCTCAGCTTCATGAATGTGATGGAGCAGGGTCCGATCCATCAGCTGTAGCTCTGGTCTGTAATCTTGTGTACACAAATCTGGACATGCTCAATTTCATCTACGAAAACAAATTCTGAACGCCCCCGAGACCATCCTGGCCTTGAACTTCACAATGGAGTTGTTGGCTGTGGCCTTCTTGATGACGTTAAGACTGTTGCCCATATTCGAACTCAAGTCTAGAATCTTTCACAACAGGGTATTACCATGTTGTTTGTGGCCAAGGACACTGAGTCGCGTGACGGTCTAGAGCCGTAAATGAATGGTTTGGATGTAGAGACTCATTCCAAGGAGGGCTCAAGCCTCACGCAAGGCAATTGTCCTCATTATAGCTGGATGACATTGACGGAGGCGTCCTGTTTTGAGTGCTTTTCACGCTGACTAGTCTAGTATTGCAGTGAGCGCTCACATATTAAACATATTAGTTAACATGTATAATCTCCATGGCAGTGTCTACCACTTTCGCGGAGGATGGAAGTTTCATAGCAAGGAAATCGACCTTTGCTGATGCGACCATGATCGTAATCATGACTGAGGTTCTGAATTGGTATATGAAGTTGCGTGGATGGAAAGATAATGCCCACAATGATACACAAGGGTAGATGCTACCTGGCACGTCCGTATGTGCAGATGGTCCCTGCGATGACTGCATCAGTATCCTGAATAACATGAGGAACATGGGCGAGGGCGACAGCGACAACCCTGACACAAGCAGTGCCAAAGAGGCGGAAGAGACTTGCCACTGAACCAGATGTGAGTGGGGAGTAGTGGATACGAGAAAAAGGTCTGGGCATTGGGGCTTTGACAGAAGATATGGTCTTCCTGACAACGCCAGTCGATCAAACCAAAAGTGGCCACCATCTTTCAGCGAGAGACATCACTAAAGTCAACCCCCTGATATTCCTAACCAAGTGAACATTCTTCCCCATATCACCTGACAGCAATAGCGCCTCAAGACCCTCATCCATTACTCGCTAAGCAGGCCATCATGACCAGCGAACCAGACTGGACCCTTCGCCCTGCCCATATCTGCTACGCCTTAACCCTTTTGAGAATTGGCAATCAAAGTGACATCTCTCGATGACGACAACAATTCTCCGCACCCAGGGTTCCTCAACTCCTTCCGAAGAAACGTTATGGTCAAAGAGGAGAGCAAGGACGAAAGCAATAAACAATTCCAAGCCAAAAGACGATTCGTAAGCCAGTGCAAGAACCTCAGTCACTATATTCTACCTTTGGGTTTGCTAGCCAACTGCTATTCCTGATGATTTTCACCATTCCGTCCACTTGAGCCATTCCGCTGCTAACTTAGTTCCTACTTGGGCGAAAGGACAGGTTGCCCAGCTTTCTGTTGTGCACGTAGGGCCATCTTCTCCTTGAGCTTGGCAGTCTCTTTTATGCTTCAAAAGAGGCCATGTGCTACTGTTTTCTTTGCCTGCCCGCATAGACATCATCTGGTGGTGCCACTATAATCTGCTATATTTAACTAATATTCAAGCCAACCTTGCTTACCCTATTACCTCGTCAGGCGCCCCCAAATACTACTCCACTGGTCCTCCAAGCTACTATATCAGCCCTTTCCTTTCCCTACAGAAAGGTATTGTGTTGCACGCCAGACTGCCCTTGGAAATTAGACCACCTGCAACTGACCAATCTACCATTGCGGCGTGCCTTTGGCTCGAAGAGTTGCACCATACCTCCACAGCAGGAATGGTGCCGGCCAACCCAGGACAATGAACACCAAAGCAAGCAGGCTATTTCCCCAGCCATAATCAAGTTTTCGATACATTGCTGGAGCAAAAATAGGAAAGGCAAACCCAGCAATGCTACGAAGAAACTGCGAGGCAGCACTTGCGGACGCGATGTACTTACGGAAAGCATCCATAACATATGCTTGTAGAGCCTGTGTATTGAGGATGATACCACAACCAAAGATGGCGATACCGATGTCTGGGACTATCCAAGCAGTATGCTTGTCTGCCGACCAGCCATAGAGAAACAGACCGAGAGGGATCAGGATGGCTCCAGGTAGCATTAGGGGAACACGATACTCAGGTGCCGTGTCGTCGCCAGCTTTCGTCTTGAGATATCTCCAAAGCTTGTCCATGAGGATGGCACCGCCCTGTGATGCCACTGTATAACCTATAACTAGGGCGAAGTAATGCAAGCCACTCTCCCATTCAGACTGGCCATACCGTTCAATCCACAGAGTCGCAAACGTGGAGAGAACGATATAGAGGATTCCAAAGTTGTAGGCCAGGAATATCGCAATGACTTGTAATATGGGTTGCGTGAAGAGGAGGCGGAACGGCCGACTAAGTGCCCTAAACAGAACTGGACGAAGACTTCGCTCTGAGGCAGTCATATGCTCTGTGAAGTAAGCCATGCCGGTCTCCTTCCGCAAACGGGCAGCTCTCCTTTCCAGCAGAACAACCTCATAGGTCTCATTGAACACGATTAGAGCGATGACGACCAAAATCCCATCGAAGATTGAGAGCACCCAAAAGGTCCAGCGCCAACCCACGGTCTGTGTGACCGCACCCCCGATGATGGGCCCAAGTGCAGGACCCAGGAGCGGGACAAAGGTCGAGATAGCGAATGAAGTTCCCCTTTCTTCCGCGCGCCACATGTCCGACAGAACCGGGTTTGTCACAGCAAACTCAGCGCTAGCCCCAAGACCTGAGAGAAGACGGCTTGCAATCAACAGACCGCTTGACTTGCTGAAACCCGCAACGGTGTTCCAGAGGATATAGAAGCAGCTAGAGGCCATCCATGTTGGCCGCCGTCCAAAGACTTCAGCAAGCGGAGAGAGAACCATGGGTCCGAAGGCGAATGCTAGAACGAATATTGACAGGAAGATCTGTGTTTCCTCCGCGTCGGTATCCAAATCATGGGATAATGTCTCGAGAGCTGGGGCGAGCATAGAACCCGACATAAGAGTGACCAAGCCGCCACCAGAAAGCAATAGAGTGATGGCCCATTTGCGCGGCCGAGACCAGTTGTATGGATGCCCTGGATCGCTGTCTCCGTCCCAAGCTACCTAAACAGCCACGCGGGGTTGATTAGCTGATGTTAAGCGCATCACGGGCTGTATGGGAAACATACCAGTAGCGATTCCGCCTCTGGCATCTGTAGTTGGACACTCCCTGATTCAAGTTCATTTTTACCTTGAGTGACCGGGCTGACTGGAGCTTTCTCGCTCTGCTGGGAAGTCATTATGGGGACTCAGTATGCTGCGTACAGGATAGGTAGATATAATGCGATCTTGAGACACGATAAAAGGACGAGGTGTATTTAGGACTGGGACAAGATCTGAGGTTGTGCTTTTTATTTCTCGGCTTCTTTTCTCTTCTTTTACTGTTGTGTCCCTGGAAGGGCTCCTTGATATAAATACATATACGTTACATATGGGAATGTTATTTGAGACTTTGCAAGAAGCTCGGTCCGAGCCTGCTTTACAATGGAGAGATGACTGGTAGTTGATTGTAGACCACTCGGCTTGGGGGCTCGGCTTGAAAATTAGTGGCTTTGGCTTGAGAACTCGGGGGCTCGGGGGCTCGGCTTGAAAATTAGCGGCTTCGGCTTGAGAACTCGGGGCTCGGCTCTGAAATGGAGCACTCGGGCTTGGGCCTAGCGATAAACTCTAGGGTGGCATTGATAGGTATCTTCGGTTTAACGGCACAGCTTAGTACGTCACTTTCGGAGTAGTCACT